>JANIPN010831849.1:0-10384 GCA_027478595.1 Erythroxylum anguifugum
AAATCCAATTATCCATACACAATACCCAAATCAATTAAAATAGGATAACACAATCAATTCCTAATGAGAGAAAGAAACAACAAAATAATTAAAACAAAATACTTAACTCGGGTCATCAGCGTTGATTACCTCCAAACCGGCCTAAGGACATTTAGCACTTTATAGGTATTTTTCGAAAAATTGCTTCAGCCCCCATCTTCATGCCTAGCCAAAAATCCCCTTTGCTACGTGCTTGCTTAACTCTTGTAGCTGCTCACTGTGTCTGTGCCTACTGTAGCACCTACTGTTCCATCGATTTGACAATTAAGTTTTGCACTCTTTAAAAACCTTATGCTCCTCTGCGTGTGCTCCTTCTCTGACGCCCGCAAACTCGCACCTGCGCCTGTGTCCCTACATTGCCTTTGTGTTGTTGTGCGTCCTTGTGCGTTATTCCTCCTGTCGTGACGATTTTCTTGTGCGCTGCATAAACGCTACGTACGTAAGCGTTTAATGCAGCTCCTCTCCTCTACGCAGCGTTGCTGCGTGAATAAAGCAGCAATGTTGCTTCAACGCAGCGTTGCTCATCTGCGCTGCGTTTCACGCAGGCTGCATGTGTGAAATGCAGTCGTTCTTGCTCCTCTTTCAAATCCTTGCTAAGCTGTTGTTTTGCATTTCATTTTTCTTGTGTTTTTTTTTCTTGCTTCATAAAGACAAGCAAAAATAAATCTTCAGAAAATGACCCAAATATATTGCTTCCGTCTTACTTTAATTTCTTTACTCCCAAATTGTACCTAAAATCAAATATGAATTAAAGTGAGTATCTTAATCATTTTTTTTATCATTAATCACCAAGTGTAAATAATTAAATATATCAATAATTAAACATATATCAATTTCCTCCACACTTAGCTTTTGTCCGTCCTCGGGCAAAACATCCAAATTAAGCTCAAAGACCCGAAACATTTACTCAATTCCTATATTTTCCAAGACAATATAATCATAAACAAAGATAAGTGACTTTTAAAAACTATAACAAGAAATCAACATTCCAAGCTTTTACTCATGATCAATCAACATTCAATATCTTCAAAAACTGAGCAATCTAATGGTAGACTCGGAAAATGTGTTTAACTAAAATATATCAAAGGGTACACTCAACACCATTCATAATCATGACAATCCATAATTTTGCATATCATTTCATTTCTCCACCACTAGTGTTTACATGCAAAATCATGAATCAAAGGACTTTTTAATGTTGTAATGTGGGCAAGGGTAAGGTGAGATATATTTAGGTTAAGTAGTATGAAAGTCACCAAAGCTAGTGAAACAAAAGTAACACTCAACCAAAAACTGTGTACCGTCAGCTATGACGAATGTAACATTTATATTTCACAACTTCATTCAGCTCTCATAGATAACCATATGAAGCACATATCAATCCGAAGGAATCGCTCATATAATTTATGCCAATGAAATCACAAGAGTGAACCTTCCAAGCCAATCTCTACCTCATATTCAACATACTCAAATAACACATTTATTACAACTTTAGGAAGATGCATGAATCATAAACAACTTTTTAACACATATGCAATTCTTCCTTGATACATTTATTTTAAACAAATTCTTTTTCTTTTTTTCTTTCTTTTTTTCTTTTCTTCCATTTTTCCATTTTCTTTTCATTTTCTTTTTTTATTTTCTTTTTTCTTTCTTTTCCTTATAAAATTGAAATAAACTACATCAACATGGGAATTTCAATAATAAGACAAAATAATATCCCAACATTATAACCAATCCTCACATATGTACACCCCCACACTTAGAATCTTGTACATCCACAAACTCAACAATCACAAATATTCTACTAGCTTTATGACTTGGGTAGGACATTTGGTTAAGTTTAAAAGCATAAGATGTGGTTTATATAAAAAGAAAGGCTAACAAATGAGTTTATCAAGGAAAAAAATCATGTCAATAGGGTAGGTCATTTGGCTAATGTAGCTTATGAAAAAAAAATGCATAATCATATCCATGTTAATGCATGTGATAAATGTGTTCTCAAATAGAAATTCAACGCAAAATCAAGATGTACACGTCATGAAGCTCACACATTATCAAAAGGCAATGAGACTGATATAGATGTGTTAGTCAAATATGGCTCAAAATCTCACCGGCTTTGTCTACCATTAGTCACTACTCTTCTAAAGATAATGCATATCAACCAATCACAAAAGCAAAAGTACATGTTAAAGTTGTTATGAAATTATCTAGTCAATCCACACTCTAATCATGATTATATAATCCCAGAAGCAATAGAAAATGAGAAAATGCTTGTTTCATTTGTTTTATTCTTTCTCTCATTTTGATTGAAAACTTAAAAACAAGTAAAATAGACTAATTCAAAAACACACATGCATGTAGAAAAATAATGTGGAAATATAAAGGAAAAGAAATTTACTTCACTTGGGTGGCCTCCCAAGAAGCGCCTTTGTTTAGGGTCAGTGGCTCGACTCCTTCTTTTCCTCACGTGACAAAATTGTGATCTTCATGTATCACATATGAATCCTCTACGTGAGGTAGTTCTGGATAAGGCCTTAGTTAATTATCATCCTCCTTCAGCATCTTTCCTATCCTCAAACTCTCAATCCTATCTGAGTCTATACATTCTAGAAATATTTTGAACATCTCTTCACCTTTTTCTTTATCATTTAACTCCTCCAATCTGTAATGTAGAGGTAAAGAGTTAGTCTCAAAAATAATCATAGACACAGTACTTACCTCTGAGCTAAAAGATGTGTCCTTTTCGGCTTCGGGCTCTTTCTCCACTTCTTCGACACAAACAATTCATTGAGGATTGACCTCAAAATTCTCAAGCTCCTCATCACTTTGTAAAGGTTCCGCACAGACTTCAATTAGGTACACCTCGGGTTGATACGACTGTGCCTCTTCTCGTTGCGATTCTAGGTGATCAAGGCTTATTGCCATCTGACCCATTAGGTGTTCATCCTCTGTTGGTGTGTTTTGTCTCTTGTCAAAATTCTTGAATATTTTGTTGAAATTGTTGCATATCCTGTAGAAATTGTAAATTGTTAGCAGCCATATTATTAACAAGTTCTTCTAAATATGCAACTGAATTAGGTTGGTTCTCCGGATCTTGGGTGCTAGAACATGTGTTTTTTGAAATTGCCCTCCATCCTTCTAGAATTGTAAAGTATTTTCCTGTAATTGCAACATCAACTCTTCCAGAGATGGACCGGAGTTGGGATGGGAAGCTTCTGGTCTGTACGAGAATTGTTGTGTGTCCTGCAAACTATTATGGAAGTAATTCTGATGATTATTCCATCCATAACAAAAGTTAGGTTGATCAGTCCAAATTTTGTTATAGGATTGAGAATATGAATTATAAAAGAAATTACTTCCGTTCATATCGATTTTTTTTCCCAAAACAAAAAAATGAAAAGATCACAAAAAATAGAAAAGAAATCACTTACGAACAAATATATGCAAAACACCAATTAAATAACAAACAAAAAATAAAACACTACACTCCCCAGCAAAGGCACCAAAATTTAACCGCGCGTCGTTACGCTATTCAAAATAAAATAACTAGACTACTACTATTGCAGTGGTGAGTCTAGATCGATCTCACAGAGAGTGTGTGTAAAGTTTAAGAAATGGAATTAACCGATGTTTACACTTAATTGGGGGGTTTTGGATTTTTTTAGATTAAGAAAAATAAAATAAAACTAACTAATAAAAACAAATTAAAGAAAACATAAAAGTAAAGGATAAAAGTGGGGAATTCAGTAAGGACCTAGTTCTTTAGTTCAATCTCGGCCTACGCCCTGACTAAGCATATTTTATTAATTTGTTGCCTAAGTATATTTTATTAATTTGTTGTTCTTTAACCTCTCCTATCAATTATTAATCGTGGGTTAAAAATTAACCTGAGTTTTCCCTTAGGTTTTGTTTAATCAAGATACGATCATTAATTAAACCTAACCATCGAACAACCTAGGATACGAACTTTAGATTTAATTAGGCAGTAGCATTACAAATTAGAAAAACTGATTAATCAAGGCAACAACCACTTACGATGCGTAATTTAACCTAGGTCATGTTATCCCTAATAATTACGAATCATTAGTTGCCACACATGAATTTCAACAAAACAATTATGGATTATATCGAAATTCTAGCAATGGGTTTGAAATTAATAATTCAATGAACGCATGAAAATTATCAATTAACAATACCCAACAGGTTCATACACAAATAACTGAATAATAATGAAAATTCAATCATCCATATACAATACCCAAATCAATTAAAATAGGATAACACCATCAATTTCTAATGAGAGAAAGAAACAACAAAATAATTAAAAAATACTTAACCCGGGTCGTTGGTGTCAATATTACCTCCGAACTAGCGTCGGGACGTTTAGCCCTTCATAGGTATTTTTTGAAAAATTGCTTCAACCCCCATCTTCATGCCTAGCCAAAAATCCCCTTTGCTACGTGCTTGCTAACCTCCTACAGCTGCTCACTGTGTTCGTGCCTACTGTAGCACCTACTGTTCCATCGATTTGACAATTAAGTTTTACACTCTTTAAAAACCTTCTACTCCTCAGCGTGTACTACTTCTCTGATGCTCGCAGCTAGCCAAGCCAAGATGCAGCTCTCACCTGCGCCTACGTCCCTTGCGTCGCGTCTCCTTGTGTCTGCGTTGTTATGCCCCCTTGTGTGCTATTCCTCCTGCGTGATTTTCTTACTGCCTGTCGCGTCTACCATCCCTTCTTGTGCGCTGCGTAAATGCAGCGTATGCAAGCATTGAAGGCATGCATTAAACGCAGCTCCTCTCCTCTACGCAGCATTGCTGCTTTTGCGTGAATAAAGCAGCAACGCTTCGCTGCGTTTCATGTAGGCTGCATGCGTGAAACGCTACGTGAAACGCAGTCATTCCTGGTCCTCTTTCAAATCCTTGCTAAGCTGTCATTTTGCATTTCATTTTTGTTGTGTTTTTTTTTGCTCCATAAAGACAAGCAAAAATAAATCTTCGAAAAATGACCCAAATATAATGCTTCCGACTCACTTTAATTTCTTTGCTCACAAATTGTACCTAAAATCAAGTATAAATTAAAGTGAGTATCTTAATCATTTTGGTATCATTAATCGCTAAGTGTAAATAATTAAATATAATTAAACACATATCAGGAACATATGCTGAAATATCCTTATGATGTCAATATAGGTTGTATAATGTACATTATGATTTGTACTAGACCTAACTTAGCAAATGCAATCAGCCTACTTAGTAGATTCATGTCTAATCCAGGTCTAGAACATTTGTTTGGTTTTAAGATAGTACTTAGATACCTGAAGGGAACACTAAATCACAGTTTATGTTTTTATAAATCTAACCTAGAAATGTATAAACATATGAACTTAAATGGCTATGTAGATGCAAACTATGTAGCAGACAAGGACACACGTAAACCATTATCAGCATACTACTTTACTCTATCACGCAGCACACTAAGCTGGAAAGTGCAACAATAATCAGTAGTGTCATTATCCACAATAGAAGCTGAATACTATGCAATCACAGAAGGCCTAAAGGAGCTAATATAGCTTAAGGGACTACCATCAAAAATCAAAGTTCATTTTTCAGAAGCAAATATTCACACCGATAGTCAAAGTGCTCTTTACCTGAGTAAGGACCCAATCCTACATGAGAGGTCGAAGCACATAGACGTTCGACTTCACTTCATCAGAAACAAAGTCAACGCCAAAGAGGTAAACCACAAGGTCAACGCCAAAGAGGTAAACTTGAAGAAAATAAAAAGAGAACAGAACCCATCAGATTTTGGGACAAAAATAGTTCCAATAAAGAAATTTATTTTCTGTAGAGAGTTTCTACAGATAAATGTCTCTACAGAAAATGAAGCACCTTGAAAGAAAAAAAAGACTTACCCATCGATCCCACAACACCGGAGAAAAATTAGGGTTTCGAATCTTTAGGGTTTCGAGATTTATGAAATTGGTCACAAATTGAATGATTGACTAAGGATTCATGAAGAAGGAGGAAAGAATGTGAAGAAAATCGCAAGATTCTCCATAAATCAACACCCAAATGCTTCGGACCAAAGAACACAGCTAAAAATTGAAGGAGGAAAGAAAGAGAAACTTACGATAAGGAAGAGTTATGGAGTGTTTGAAAGAAGTGACTACAGACATAAGCTCAAGTTAAGTCTTACACATGTGAGGCCCACGTGGAGTAATCAGAAGCATAACTAAAACGCAGAGCATGGAGACCAACATTTACTCAAAACGTAGACACATCCAATAGGCACAAAAACGCACAGCGCAAGGGGACTTCTTGATCAATACGTAGCGCTTCATTAAAGGCATTAAATGAAAGTGTGATGGAAGTTAATAAAGAACAGAGGCAAAAGTCTTAAAGTAGCACGTGCATGACAGCATGCAATATACATTCTTGACTCAGTCAAAGGAACCCAAAGGCATCAGTTATCTAAAACTCCTATAAATAGCCAAGCCTCAAACATTCAGAAACAGAACAATATCATTACAATCAAGTCTACCTAGTTTACGTTTTTCGTGTGTTTTCAAGTGAGAAAAAATAGAGAGTGCTAGAGTACATTATAGTGGGTACTAGAGAGTTTTTTGAACTCTTACAGGTGTGATTGAACACTCAATCTCTTGTACTTTACTTCCTTGATCTTAGTTAAAATCCGATGTGGGTGATTGATCCTTAGACGTAGATAGCTTTGTGCTATCGAACCAAGTAAATTCCAAGTGTCTTCTTTACTTTCTTGCAACTTCATGCCTACAAAATTACAAGACCAAGCATCATCAGTTTAGAAATATTATAGAAATTACATAAATATTTCTAAAAGTTTTATGTTAAAACTATTATAGGTAATCTAACTAACACACAGAAATGAGCTTTTATATAATTTTCAATCAAAAAATAGAATATTTGCTCTTATAGGTACAAGGATGATCCCTACGATCGCAAGTGGTGGCCTATGAATTTAGTCAGTAACAAATGGGACGCAAGTGCTTCTACGTTGAATATTGACATGCAAGAGGACAATGATAACTATAAAGTGCCAGTAGAGGTGTTCAGAACTGCAGCTGTGCCGGAGACTAATCAGAGTTCG
The DNA here is from genome assembly GCA_027478595.1 of Erythroxylum anguifugum. Lineage (NCBI taxonomy): Eukaryota > Viridiplantae > Streptophyta > Magnoliopsida > Malpighiales > Erythroxylaceae > Erythroxylum > Erythroxylum anguifugum. Next base: position 7,169 of record JANIPN010831849.1, read on the forward strand.
TTGAGTTATAACTCCATCGATGATAATAACAAAATTGATGATAGCCCCTGGTATAATTGATACGTTTTTTTAAGGGAAGCTAAACCAAAATTAAACAACTAGACAAGGGAAACAGGTTCCCGATGAATCCTCTAATAGGATCATGTGGCACCTGATAGGTGTAGTGTCAAAGTAAGTGACGCCGTCGCCAACATCAAAATGACCCACATACTTAACAAGCCAGTCGGTGCATCTGTTGTTCTCTCGATATATGTGGCGATCAACAACAGTCCAGCTCCTATTAAACAGTTCATGAATGCCCAGGACTATAGGGTTGTGGAAGCTGGCTTGGTGCTCTGAGGAGGATAGGATATCGATCACCGCTATAGAATCCACTTCAAGCTTGATCCGACGATACCCCAAGTTCCACACGTGGGACAATCCGGTATAGACTCCCCAGAGTTCTGCTGAGACAGGAGTGCAATAGCCAAGATTTTGAGTAAATCCATCCCTCCAGATTCTGTCGCTATCCCGGAGAAGATCACCTGCGGTCACTACAGATGAGGCCTAATTGCACGCACTATTAGTGTTTAATTTGAGCCAACCCGTGGGAAGTTTGCTTAACCGATAAGTTGTTCCCGTCGAGGCCGAGGACCGACGTGAAAGGCTAGGTTCATGTATATAAAAATTAACAAAAATAATGTTTTATCAAATAAACCTACCGATCTTTGTGAACAAGTTGAATTTTCATGAAAACCTACTTTGTAGCATCCACATACCCCCGGAGGATATGCAGATGCTTCACATACCATACCAACAAAACATATCATACCAATAATTCCAAGCATTCTCAGAAACTCAAGCACCATACATTACTTTACATTTCATTATGTTTTAAACATAACATACAATATATAATGACATAATATAAATATATTACATGCCTTAAAAATTCAGATGTCTTTCTGTGTATAAATATTACAAACCATCTATGCAAAATACAAATTGTCTCATATTATTAAGTACAAGTTAGTAACAACAATAAACTAAACATTATTCACAATAAAACACAATCTTCATTGGCCACTGCGGTTGTCTTTGTCCCAGTCTTTATACCCTTCTCTATGAACCTATACGAGGCAAATCCACCGCGCTAAGCATATATCTTAGTAGGGAATAACTAAATAGGATACATATTGAAAACTTTCTTTAACATTCATCTAAACATTCACATATTCAAAAGCAGTCCAAATAATATGAATCACTAAACAGAATATAACTTAGAAGAACATAATATATATTTGTTCCAAAGTAAAACATAACCAATATCATAATTCAAACACAATGTATCTCAGAACCGAACATAACTTATCACTATATAATATTTTCATGTTGAAGCAAATCATTTAAATCTCATATCAAAATGTACAAATGTCAGAACTGAATATCAGAATAGGGTATAAACCCTTCAGAGCAGAACATGATTTGAACCAAAACAGACTATTATAGCAAAACTAATCATATACCAAAATACAAATCAAGTTAGACTACTAATCTGTTTTACAGAAGTGGGTAACGGGACTCATATAGGAGATACCGTGATCTGCATCACAGAACAGGAGAGACTTATCTCTCAATAATAAGAGACATTGAAGTGTCAATAACAAGAGACACCGAAGTGTCACAGGAGCAGCTGTAGACCCTTCTAGGCAAGCCTATTTACCCACAACTAGGACTTAATAGTTTTAAAACAAAATAAGTTCATTTCAGAATCCTCATGTGCGGAACATATTGCAAAATATTAAACTTTGTTTAACTTGACATAAACATAGATTCCAAACAAACTAACATGTCATACAATATCCAAACTCTCATTCATTCATATAACATTTCCAAAATTCTAGACCTAAACATTTGGAAAACAACAATTCATTCTTAATTATTTCAGATGACAATGAAGCTTGTGAGAGGAAGGACAATGTGTGAGGAGTTTGTGGTCCAAATTTCAAGTCAATCGGAGGTCTGGAGAAGAAGTTATGATCAAAAGAGTGAAGGATGTTCAAAGTTGTTAAACAGCTTAATACATCCACTGTCACGATCATGATTGTGCATGATCGTGCACTTCCAATTGATCCTCCAATGTCACGATTGTGCAATCCATTGATGACCCCTTAGAGTCACAATTGTGCTTGTGCACGATCATGCACTACCTTTTATTCCAAATTCTTTCAACTCTTCCCAAAACAAACTTTCGGGTCAATTTGACACGGTTATTTTGACAATGAAATGAAGGATTTAGGCCAAACATTCTTCTAAACAATTGTTCTTTTATTTCTTAAGTTTCTAATGACACCAACCTTATATAATTTGATTCATTATTTTGAAATTTATACCCAAAATACTACAAACTGTCCTCAAACAGTGACTGAATCCAGAAACTCAATTTCAAGCCAAATTTTGGCACTCTTAGTGACAGAAATCAATTAGACTCCTTCATGAAAGTTTTACATATATGTATCTAGTTTAATCTTTATTTAAATTCATCCTATTTAGATACCTAAAGGTCAAGATATGGCTAAAATACCGATACCTGTGTAGTGGAACTACTCTTTCTAACTAGTATCCAACATGTATCTAACCTCAATTCTTTCTTACTTCAGTACACATTTGATCCATTTCAAACATTAAACAATACATGTTATAATATGATACCATGTTTATAATTCCCTTACCTTACTAAACTTCAAATTCAACTTCAAGAACCCAGTTAAACCAAGCTTCCAAACAACCAGCGCATACCTAAGTTTAATGTGCAACATTCATCATCAATAAGGTAATAATACATAGAATCACAAGACCTACTTCTTAATGAAATAACTTACAAAGCTTCTAAAGGTTGATAATCCAAACTCCAGCAAAATTCCAGAAGTTGAGAGACAATGGGAGGGGTTTCGGTGGAGAGAATGCAATCATAGATAGAGACTGCAGAAATTCCAAATGAGCTGAAGTGAATCAGCACTTACTTTACAAGGTGTTGTGATTTACTATGGCCACATGTCACACTTGAAGGCATGTTACATGTCCTTTAATGAAGCCATCTACATGTCATCATATGTTGTTGGACCCCGAACACTTCCTTGAAAATTTGAGTTAGTAAGTAAGATTAAATGAGGAATCGGTAGTAAGTTGTGCTGAATGTTTTACAATGATATTTGGGGGTTAAGGCATGAAATGGGT
>JANIPN010832392.1:0-113890 GCA_027478595.1 Erythroxylum anguifugum
AATAGTAGTACTTAATATTATTTAAGGTACGTAATAAATAAATAGGACACGTAATAGTATAATAAAACGAGTATATAGTATATATATATATACTTATATCCCTCCTACCCCTATACCTCTATTCGCACCTCCGAGTTTCAAATTACGTGCTCTACTTTACCTATATATAGCCCCATAACGCAGAGACCCATACGAGCACCTATACGTAGTATATTATTTAATAGTAGTATACGGCCTAAGCTAACGACCTTTAAGCGAGTTATTAACTTAAAGATCTCCTTAAATTAATTAAGGAAGATCTTATTATTACTCTAGTTAAAAGGGCTAGATATAACTTTTAACTTATTATAATAAGGCCCTTTAGGGATATTTAACCGTAAAAGAGCTTATTATATTATATTTAATAATCCTTTAAAGACTATTAATATAAATAGTTTTTTATTAATAATATTAATACTCTTAAAGAGCGTTATTTATTAATAATTATTAAGCTTTAACCTTTAAATATTATACCTCTAGAGACCCTAATAAATAAGGATATATTATAATTCTCCCTTACTTTAAGAGAAATTATTTTTATTTATATTTTAAGTATTAATTAACGGTATACCCTTTAATAAATAAAGGGCCGCTAACTTCTTAAATTATTTAAAGAGGTACTTTAATTATTTAATATAAATATAAATAACTTTAAAATTATAACTTTAAACCGCTTTAAATTAATAATAATAATTAAAGAAATAATTATATTATTCCCGGCTTAAAAACGGCTTAAAATTTTATTATACTCTTAAAAGCGCCTCCCCTTAAGAATAAATATCCTCCTTACTTAAAGTAAAATACTTAATATATAAATATTTTATAATAATAAAAATAAAGTTCTCCTTCTCCTTTAAGAGCTTTTATTAAGTTTTAAAAGCTTTATAATAATTAAGGCGGTTAATATAATAATAATATATTATAAATAATAATAAAGGGGGGTATTAATATTAATAATTATTATATTATTAAAAGTTATATATATCGAATTTTTTTTTTAATTCGAATTCGGCTTTATTAAATATATAAATTTATAAGATATTAACTTTTAGATTAAAAAGGTAGGTAATTTATACTTCTCGAAAGTAGTAATAATAATAGTTAGGAACCTAGCCTCCCTAGCCGCTCGGATAGGGGTGCGCGCTCGGAGGGGGGTGCGGCCCGATACTACTACTGCCGCCGCCGCACCCTAAGTAAGATTCGGGGGAGAGGGGAGGAGCACAAAGACGCCTCACGGAATGTTCTCTTGGCCCTCCCCCAAAAATCCACCCTGCTGGGCTGCTGGCTAGTAAAATCGTGTTTCGCAATTGGCCTTGTATCGTGGCTTTTTCCCTGTTTTGCCCAGGCCTCACCGTTTGAGGAGCCTGCTTCTGGTGTAAACTTGTTGTAATCTGGTATTTGGGGCCCTATTCCATCCACCCACGGGTTCGTAGTGTGTGTGTGTGTGTGTGTGTGTTTGAATACAATTGCCGATTTCGAGGCAATTCACTGCCAGTTGTAAGCCGCTTTGTGGAATTTTTTGCCTGGAACGAGGCTGCGGCGATATCGCTTTTGTACAACCCTAGTTGGTGCTGGTGAACATACTGTGCATCCCACGTCGCGGCTTGTGAACGAGGCCTTCGGGAGTCGTGCGATTCTCTGCTGCATGTGCGTCTGTTGCGATTTGGGGCTGGCCTTGTAGAGCTGGGCAGCAGCCGCTTCTTGTGTTACTCGGTCAATCGCCTGCGTTTCATGCGTTTCTAGCCTGGCTCTCTGCGGTGTGTGTATGTGTGTGGCTTCCTCTGTATATATGCGATCTCCTGGCCTGTCTTTCCTTCTCTGCGGTTCCACTCTCAGTCAAGATCATCCTCCTACCTCCTGCCATTGAAGGTTGTCTGGCCTTGAATATATATGAGTGAACTTCCCTGAGGCAGAGTTTTAGCACAAGTGTTGGCTCAACCTCGCAATCTACATTGAAGAGCCTGCTCATATCAGCGACTCCACAGGAGCAGCTGATCGGATTGGGCTGGCCGACTGGCTTTGCCCTTCGCCCTTCTTCGAAGGCTCCTCGTCCTCGAACTCTGCACCACGCCCCTACAAACTCTGTCTCCTGCCCTCCCGTTGCAGTTTGATGCCAGCCTGTTGAGCTGTAAGGCATCAGACTCGAAGAGCCTCTTCTTGATCGGCACTTTGCCTGATCTCCACAACCCAAAAAAGGGTTTGAACGGTCTGTTCCTGATCGTAAGTCCTTCGTACCATGTCCTGACTTTCACATTCTAACAAGGTTTCAGCTCTGAAGTGCAGACAGGCTCCAACCCTTCCGAGCATTCGACGGGTTGCTGAGCCGGGTTCAGTTCTCGATCGCCACGAAGGCTCCAAAACAACAGGAGTCCTTCTGGCAAAGAGACTACAGGATAGAATTTGACAGCAGAATCAAAGGATGGTGCTCTGCTCTCACCACCCCATCCTTCGACAAGCTTTGCACGGCTCCCACAGTCGTCTGTCCACGGCTTCGACCGTGCCGAACATTTGAGGACGCCCGTTCCTCTCAACATATCGAGTCCCATCAACGCGGCAACTCGATCGGATCCATGGTCGAGACGCTGGATCCGACGTTCAAATTCAAGAAGCAACAAAAAGGGCAACAAGAACAGAGAGAGCAACAGGGCAGGTCTCCACAATCAGCAAGAGAAAAGGAGGTATTGGAACAAACGAGATGAGCTTCCAACGAGCTGCCACCTGTCACTTCACACCTTGCCGCATCGAGGAGGTGTGAAGCATGCTCTGAGCTCAATCGCGCCGTGAGCACATGCGAAGAAGCAGCGGGACATTTCGAACGCCAATCGTCGTCGTCAATCGCGCAAGGCTGAACAGACAGCGCAAGCCTTCCAGACGATCCACGAGCAACAAAGCACCCGAAGAGGTGCGGACATCACAAACCCTCCGTGAGCAGCACGACAACAACCAAAAGCGCTCTCTCAGGTTCTGCCGTACTCTTGGAGTGGGCTGCGCTTCGGGCAAACAGGTGTCCACAGCAGCAAGTCACGAGAAATCGAGCGTGACTTGGTGCCTGGAATCAGGTCGGCGAATCAAGCTAGCGATTCCCAGAGACTTGTCAGAGAAAGGCAAAGAAAGGAGGAGCGAGGCAACCAGTGGCCTCTGTGTGAAACTCACAAGCCTCGTTGACCGTGGCAAGACTTGAGGAGATCGAGTAGGAAAAGGAGCAACGGTGACGGAAGATCGTTACTGGAGGAGCTTTGGGGTGCTAGGTGCTGTGTTGAAGGAAAAGGGAGACACGCCTGGTCGCCTCGAGGAACTTAGTCGTCGGCGCAGAAATCAGCCGTCGCTCTGGGTCGGTCGACAGCTGGTGACATCGGCTGATACGAAGGTTTGGAGGACAATCGAGAGGTCTTGCAGATTTCGGCTGTTGTCAAGGGTGGATTTGATAAGTGAGTTTAATCAATGTTCTCATTCCGCATTTTTCGTTGTCCCGTGCTTCGTACTTTTGACATGTTACTGTGCCAACCCTGGCCGCTTTGCTCGTTCCCTCTGCCAATGTCGAGGGCTTCTCCATGGATGTTGTCGACTAGTTGCTTATTGTGTCAAACTGCAAATCCTGATCCGTGGTGTCATGAAAGTAAGAGTGCTGTCACTATCAGTAGACCGAGAGTAAAGTACGTGTGCTCATTCATCTTTGTCGTGTTTCAAAATAGAGACTGACAATCTGTCTTTGTGAATGAGTGACATTTTGCATAAACTGCTTCATACATTAAGTCAGTTCAGACTCGCTCTCGGCGCAATGATCAGATGAAGGTTCTTCCTTTCTGTTCTCAGGGACATCACCAACTCTTCACCTTTCTTCTCTCTTTGTCGTCAAACCCTTTCAAAGCGGCCACTGCCCATCGCCGAAAAATCACCTCAAGCTCACTTTGTTGTTTGACGTTCGATTTCAGAAACTGACCAGAACTTTACTAAAGGCAAAGGGCTATCAACTAGAGTGCCTCGCAGACATGGCAAGTGACTATGCCAATACGCTAGCCAGCATCAAGGCGTTCGTCATGTCCATACCATATGATGACGACTGCAGCGACACAGAAAACATTGCGAGTGACAGTGTCCCTGGCGACACCAGCAGGGACACTGAGTGCCACTCGAACAGCAAAGATGATAACATCGTTGGCTACAGCAGGTACCACATCAGTGTTGGCGACAAGTCAGACAGCAAAGATGATGGTTCTCGACTAGCCGCTGACGGTACCATGTCGTGGACTGACGGAACCAAGAGCGATGACAACGACGACGACGACGACGACGACGACGGCAAAGCTAGTGACGCCAGCAGCGCTGACTTTGTCCAAGCTCTGGCAGAAATGCCAACACAATGGGACACGACAACGGAAGATGAGCATGAGCCAAGCTCCTCTGCCACAACCATCTCGCGGCCCAACAGCAGCAAACCCAAAAATCAGGATGGCGAAGACGCCGACGACGCCGACGCAACCTCCTCAACAGTCTCTCCCTTCCTCAGCGGCCCTTTCACTCCGCACAAGTTTGAGATTCGACCCGTTGGCGTGCAAAAAGGCCTAGGGATGGTCGCCACACGACACATTGCCGTGAACGAAGTTATCTGCAGTGAAGTGCCGCTGTTGATATGTCCTGAGGGCGCAAGGTCAGCGCACGAGATGCAGTCCTTCATGCTCGCAGCAATGGCGCCGCTATCGGAAGCAGATCGCGACTTTGTCATACACGGTCTCACCAACGCGAGCGGGCAAGTGGATGATATGGAAAATCATCTTGCCGGCGTGTACAGGACGAATGCATGGCCTTGCAGTGGTCCTGATGGAGGCGGCAGGGGCAAGCGATTCGGGGCGATTTTCAAATCTTTGGCCATGGCGAATCACAGCTGTGTGCCGAATGCGAAATATCGGTGGGTAGAGGAGGGAGAGGAGGAAATGGATGTTCCGAAGGTTTTGGGAAAATTTGAGGAATACAAGAAGAAGAAGAAAGAAGTCGCACCTGCCACTGTTGCCGTCACGGGCGATGGTAACCAAAGCAGTGATATCAAGAGCGGAAGTCGCAACCCATCTGCTACTGCCGTTTCTAGCAAAGAGTCCTGCGAGCAAAGTACCAGCTCCAACTCCACGCCTTCGTCCCGGGCCAGTGAACAAACGCCATCTTCCAACTCTCAACCCGGAAATAGAAGCATAAAGCACAACAAGCCACGAACAGCCGGTCACGGGACCTTCATCGCCATCGAACCCATCTTCCCCGGAACCGAGATCACCATCAGCTACATCCCGCGTGCACCCTACTCCACACGCCAGAGCCAGCTTCACGCCGCTTTCGGGTTCTACTGCTCCTGTCCCCTATGCTCGCTACCAGCGGGAGACCGACGAGAAGATGAGGACGTGCGGGCGGCGGAGATTGAGGGACTCGAGCTGACGCTGTTCAGCGAACCTCCCGCACGACTGGCGATGAGGGCTCGTGACAATTTGCAGAAGTTTGAGACGCTGTTGGACCTGTATGAGCAGAGCGAGGGAAATAGGGAGCCAGATCGCTTGAGGGCGTGCGCAGCGGTGGTGAGGTTGTGTGTTGCGGCGTGGGTGGAGTTGAGTTTGGGCGGTAATGAGGTGCAGACAAAGGGGTTTGAGAGGGCAGTGAGTGAGGTGAAGAGGGTGTGTGGCTTTGAAGAAGGGATTGCGAGGTTGGTTTGTGAGGAGGCTGTTGAGGAAATGGAGTAAAGTGATGATTGATGAGACATGATTGGAAAGGAAAGTACAGATTGCTTTCACGGTGATGATTCATGACGATACCCAAGAAATTCAGGCCAAAAAGGAAGCCGGGCACGACGAGGCATGTGGCTGGCATTTTGCGGCATTCAGGAGATACGATCAAGCTCTGGCGAGACCATGAGGTCCGATTCTTGCATTCAGCGAAAGACATTGAAGATTAAAGTTGGAAGTTTTCCAGTATCCCGCATCGGCGAGTTTTGAAAGGAGGCGAAGAGGAAGGCATAGCTAGAGCAAGAACAATCTCGACTAGGAAGTCCACATCCGATCAGAACTCAGAAGAAGAAGAAGCGGAAGGCAGCTCACCAATATCAGTAAGCAGATACTGCTCTTCAGAAAGCACATTAAAAAAAAGAAATACTTTCAAAATTGCGGCATGGTCAAGAAAGCCATTTACGCAATGATCATCAACCCACGCGAGTATAGTGAAGTCAAGCAAAACTGAGCAGAGCCTCCCCTTACCACCACACAGACCACACAAGTCGGTAGTACATGCCTACTTGCCAATTTAACATCTCCACCATCACCACCACCACCACCACCACCACAATTACACACTCCACTCAAGATTCAGAGCTCTCCCTCAACACATCAATCCCAAATAACCCAGCAAATCTCCCCTCTTCTCCTGATGTCTCTCCCAACGTACGGCAGAACAACTAGGTCAGAGCACGCACGGGCTTTCACTCATCTTAAGGAATGTCAGTGTAATTTCCTAGACTTCCCGCCCATCACCACCGCGCCGTACTGTACCGCAAAATGTACCCGGTACCTTTTCCCTTCCCACCTCCTCCCCGTCTTTCCCGGCGCTACATGCGCGACCAGTCCTTTGTTCTCACCGTACCCCTTTAGCTATTGTAAGGTGCGACACCCACATTGCTCTTCATGATCTTTCTCGCTCGCTAGATGAACGACACACACACACACACACACACACACACACACACACACACACACACACTCAGCGTAATGCCTGATTTACAGATAAGTGATTTTCTGGAGTGTAAAAGTAGCAACTTGAAGGCAGCAGCAGCACCAACCGAGCGCGGAAAGAAGTACATACCTAGGTACCTATGCAAGATCCAGGTACCAGGTACATAGACGCACACACACACAATCAGGGCCAGCAAAAATCCCTAGGGTAGGTACGTACCGCGCACGCACCCAAAAGAAAACCGAACGGGAAATTACACAAGCACCGGCAAGCAAAGGCAGACAGACAGACAGACAGCACTATAGTTACCGCCCAGCTAACCGCACGGCAACTCTCCCTCCACCAGGCTACCACGACCTGAACGAACCCGTCGTGAGCTCCATTTCTGGCGTGTGTGCCACGACCGTTTTGCGACGACTTGTGGCTACCGGGACATTGCCGCACATTTATCTACACACACACTGCATGCCTTGAGATGTTGAACTCGGAGGAGGTCGGACTTGATTGAGTAAGTGTTAGTGTGAGTGAGAGTGAGAGTGTGCTGCGATGAGTGGTTGCGGGCGGATACTCGTGAACAATGCACGGGTGAGCAGGAACGAACAGTGATCGTCGAATGCACATGTTGATCGGGAGCGAGAGAAATGAGGGTTTGTAGATCGCGAGGATTCAGCCGCATAAGAGCGGAGGCGGTCCTTTTCCAGGCATTTCGCGTGGTGATCGGGTACGAAGACGTGAAGTGCGGATGAACCTCGTGGTAGGGCATGTTGGAGATCTACGAGAGAGTCCTGGCTAACCGTTTGTTCGTTCATTTCGCTGCTGATCTTGTGCTACAGACTCCATCCAATGTCTCGATGGCTTTGCAAGGATTCTCAGCATGCGGGTTGCACAGTCCAAGATCTGAACATCTGTTTCACTATCGTCCAAACTTTCACATCACTAGTCAGAATCTTTTTCATTCATGGTCATCATTTGAAAAGAAGTTATGGATAAAAATTTGGGGTTTTAGAGAAGTAAAATTTTTGGCTTTTTTTCTTTCTCGAAAATAAAAAACGCAGTCATGTACATTGCCGCACAATTCGCACTCATGCTATAGGATGAGGGTATCATCATGGGAGAGGTCGGAAGGCTCTATCCCTCGCCTCGATCCTGTCAACTGTTCGCTTCCTTTGCTCCTGGACCGTCAACTGTCTTGTCATTTCCCATTTCCCTCAAACTATCGCTGCACTGCGGGCAGATAGGACGAGAAAACAGGAAACTTCGTGACAACCGGACAGCCACTCACGCACAGCCCACCCGCTCTCTTCACCAATCGCTTAGTGAAGAGTGGTGAAGAGCTGGGTGGTGCCGGTGGTGTCAATGCCCTGGCAGCCACCGGCGGCGGCGTTGCCCCAGAGACCCTGGCTGGCACCGGGCTGCGAGCCGGCAGCGCAGTTGAAGATGTCGTACGTGCCCTCCTCGCCGCAGGTGGTGGCGCCGTTGGTGCACTTGAACACGCATCGCGTGGCGTCAGCAGTGCACTTGGGGCCCTCCATCGTGATGTTGTGGCCGGCCATGTTGGGCTCCATGCTGACGTCGTAGGTCGACGAGGACCACTGGTCGTGCACGAACGAGTACTCGCCCCAGATGTTGGAGATCTGGCCGTTGAGCATCTTGGTGTCGGGGTAGATGGCCGAGAAGCCACCGGTGTTGGGGGAGGCGGCAGTGCCGATGGCGTGCGACAGCGTCAGGTTCTCGCCAGGCTGGAGAGTGTGCGCGATCTGGGGGACGACGGCGTTGACCCAGCTGCCCTGGGCGCCCCAGAGGACGAAGGTGACGGCGGACGAGGCCTTGTTCTGCACCGTGTGCACGATGGGGCCGTCAGTGCCGATCCAGGTGTTGCCGTTGGCAGCCTTGGAGTTGGTTGGCAGCTTGATGCCCAGGTTGCCCAGGAGGCTGGTCAGGTCGCCCATGAGCTCGCTGCCAATGTCCTTCTTGTGGAACTGCTGGTGGTTGTGGGGAGCGGCGGCAGCCAGGCCGGCGACGGCAGCAATGGTGGCGATGGAGAACTGCATTTTGATGAGATGGTTTTTTTTGTTGTCTTGTGGGTAATTGTTCGTGATAAATCTGAATGATCTGCGTTTCGTTGCTTTGCTCGCTACTGAGTTTCAAACTTGTTTCCGCTAGGGACTTTTGTTTGCTTTGATTCGAAAAGGACTGGGTTGATCTGTTCTATAAGGAACGACTGTGTGCAACTGTGAGCACGGTTTGAATGAGTGACTGAAGATTGAAAATTTCTTGCTTGAAGCTGAACAGATTGGTACGGTAGAGAGACCAGGGAGAGGAAGGGGGAGGGGATGCCCGCCCAGATGGGGCAGTTCTATATAGGAACCAGCAGAAAAGCGCCTCCCTGAACTTGGGCTCTCTCCTAGTGTCCTGCTGTGCCCCGGCCTGGGCAGTACACGCAATGCTCATTTTGCTGGTCTCCCTTCCCCATCGGAGGGACCCCTGACTAGTGCTCGAAAAAGAAGAGCGTCGATTTTTTTGGGGCTGCTTGGCTGTTCCATTGTTGCGCTAGCCGCCCTAGCCCTCCATGTGGTGGCCATTGGTCAAAGGGATCCACTTCATTCGGCCCATCAGCCAACCGGGGCTGGGCGCTCCACACCCCGGTCAAAGCAGCAGAAAGAGAGAGGTGTGGGTGACAAAAGGACCAAGGCGACGCAAATGGCCAGATCGGCGCCAGTCATCCACAGCCGACAAAAACGTTTCATCCGCACTGTCCTCGCCGCCGACTAATCAGAGCCGACAGTGACGAAGCCCACCCAGTTCTCTGGTCAGGGGATATCGCATCCATCATCCGCTGACTGGCTGACTGCTCGACTTTTGTCTGGCTGACTGGGCCTGCCTCGCTTTCTGCTGCTGCTGCTGCTGCTGCTGCTGCTGCTGCTTCCGCCAGCTCGTCAATCTCTGCTGTTAGTTCCTCTGCGACCCGAGCAGCAGAGTGATCGGCCTCTTGCTCATTATCCCTCTGCTCCTACAGGCGACATCATAATCAAAAGTTATTGCCTGCTTTAGCCGTGGTGATATTTTGTGATACTGCCAGAATGGACAACGTCATCAACTTCTGGTGGCTGCACTCTCTGCGTTGTTGTCCCGATCACAGTCTCGCTCGAGCAGTAGACACTTATCATCCGACCTTGCGTCCCCGATGAACCTCGGTCAGATTGTCAAGTGGAATGATCTCCCTGCCGAGCAGCTGGTCCTCAGCCTGCCGCTCTGATGTTTGCCGTCGTTAGTGTGATCAGATTCCCTGCAGGATTGATTCCGATGGCGTGCACGCAAACGGCATCCCTTCGAGCGAAGCCATTTGAAAAGAGGCACACAGCACCCGCAAGTCTGATCACGTCGTCATCACTCTCACCACTTGCTCCAGAGCTGCGATGCAGTCTTCACGCATTCTTTCGAGCCTGCTCACCTTGATGCGCTGTTTGCCGCGCAAACCTTCCCCATCAAGGTCGTGGCGGCGGCGGCGGCGGCAATGATCCGAGACGTGCTGTAGCGCCGAGGTGGTGCGGACAATTGAAACGTCTTGTCGTCCACCGCTTTGCCGCCGCTGCATGTTTGATATCGAGCCTTCGCCTCGCCACATTGCTTGTCTTACACTCACAGACTGTGCAGGCCCGTCTTCTGCTCCTCCTCGAGTGAATCCATCGACACAGAGTGGATTAATGCTCGTTCGGCCTACGTCAATCTCGCGAAAGGCGAGCCGCTGCCTCAAAGGTCAACCTCGAAGATTAGCTTCGCCGGAACCTAGGTCCTGATGTTTATCTGCTCGTGATTGAGAAACTCAATCATAGCTCGCGTTTAGTCGTATTATCGTGATGTCGTTGCGTTCTCGAGCATGCGCGTGACAATCGATAACAGAATGCTCCGCCCTGGCTTCTGGGTTGCTGCAGGTCTGGAGCGAGTCGAATCCACGCTTGTTTGGAGCAACGGATTGTGAGCTTGAGATCCGCTCCGAAAACTTCGACAAGGCGATAACAGCCAAGAAAGATAAGACATGACCGCTGACGTTCTGACTGTAAAGTCCTTTGCTGATTAGGCCACACAACAGGCTGTAAGCCTAGCAGAGAAAATCTAAGTGCGATGGCGACTACTTCGCGTAAGAATTTTCTTTCCAATCCGCCCCGCAAGGATGAGGGGTGAGCATATCTCATACTAGCCCTTTGGAAGCAATTTGGCATGTGGCGAATTCAAGACCGAGCCTTGTTGCCCGGTGGGCTTGCAACGGATGAAGAATTCCGACCCAGCGGTTGTCTGCGTCTGGTAGAAGGTCAAGTCTTTTAGCGTGCAGATAGCTGCGCGTCGGTATGCCAGCCCAAAGCTTGCGCCTCGGTATTCATCGCCGGCCATGGGCAAAATGTCCTCTGTGCTGCATTCTACTCTTTGGGCCGAAGTCTTCGTGGCGATAAGCTCATGCTCATCGTGGGTCTACCACCGGAATCAATTCCACCGTGACGGCACCCTTGTAAGTCGCCTACTCACCCACCCATCTGTAGGACTTGCTATCTATTATCGAGTCAAGATGTGCCACGCCATCGAGCGCATGAGTCGACTCGGTGAGGAGAAGTGAGCATATCGTGTGTGTAGCCCAAAGTCTTCGCGTCAGTCATCTGGTCAGCAGCTGCTGCAGGCCCGAATCGCCACCGGCCCAGCCCACTGAGCTGCTCGATCCAGTGAGCCGGACAAGATCGTCAGGCACCGTGTGCGCCAGCCGAGACAAGACTTTCCAGCCCAGCGATGTGGCCGCCTTGGCGTTCAGGAACAGGCGCCTCACCCAGCGGATCACAGGGCGACCGGGATGGCCCCAGCTGCGGCGACCCAGGAACAAACATGGATATCCCCTTTCATCTTAATTTGTTTGTTTTCTTCTTTTTCGTGTCGCTTTGATCGTGGATAGTTCGCCGAGCGTGCCCAGCAACACAAGCCTGATCAAAGAGTCCACGTTTGATCTAGATTCTCCCTTTTTTCGTACGATCGAAGGGCGACAGAACAGGTTGCGCAACAGCACGACAAAGGACCAGAAAAGGTGCTGTCAGAAACAAGTGGCGCTGCCTTCGTCCTCGCCACGCTTCTCGGCTGCTCTGCTAGCGCCCGGTCTCTTTCATGACAAAGGCAGAATTCTGTTGATCATTCCAGGGACAACGAAATGGAATTTGCGAGCCAAAAATGCGACCGAGCAGCCTTTCTTCTCATCATAATATCGAAGTACTCAAATAGACGGAAGATTCCATCCAGTCATGATTGCTTTTCTCCCAGACTGCGCTGATCACCGTTCGACAGCACGGTCGGACGCCGAGCAGCGAAACGCGACGGACAGAGCAAAGCAGTCAGACGTCACCGCTTTAAGGATAGGAATCTCACACCGACCCTCTGTCCTGCGCTTTGGAATCAACTGGTGGCACAGATTGGCTTGAAGGCCTGCTGGTTGTCGGGAAATCTGGCGAATCCTTGAGGAGCACCAAAGCATCAGCAAAGTGTCAGCCTGAGGGTAACAGCAAGTTTCGACGGTCTCACCCTTCATCTCTCACGCGCTGCTGCACGTCAGGCGGCGCCACCGACGCTTGCTTCCACCAGATTTGACACTCTAAACTCCTGCCGAGCACGGTAGTCGAGCAACCTTGTGAGCTTCTCGCTCCTGCCGTTGCGACTTCTCCACACTAGTCCAGAAGTTTGTCTCTCTTCCCTTCGAAATCCAGCAGCCTCGGACGAGAGTTTTCTGTGGAGGCTGTTGTGAGGGTCGTTTGACACTTTGCGAGGGCAAGTGAAATTGTGTCATACTCACCTGACGTCAGCTCCAATAGAGAAGCCTGGAGAAGTGATGGCTCTGACGATGGGTAAGAGTCGTTAGGGTTGCCGTCCGATTATCGGAGGCCTTTCGAGAGACATGTGAATTAGCTTGATGGTTTCTTTTTGATTCGCTCAGCTTCTTTCGCAGAAGTTGTCGACTTGCTACAGTTTCGAAAGAATAGACATTAATTCTTGACTCAACACCCAAAATGCGACCGCTTGACTGCTGGTGAACGGTGAACAGTAATGTTTGACTCACGAACCTTGGAACTCAGAAGATGATGACAACAGCAACACCAGCAAGTGCATTTTGCTGTATTGCGAAAATTTAGCCAGGCTCTTTTTGCGTCTATTGTCATGTCTGTGATCCAGGTAACATTTGATTCAATAGTTGAGCGTGACAGTTCGATTCAATGTTGTATAATGGTGCTAATTTTGCAATATATTTAACAAGACTTTTGCACAAATTCCTATATGCAACAAGGTTCAATGCGCTGCCTTGGGCCCGCCACGATTTCTGAGGCCACATCACGCAACATCAATTACCTGTCTTAAATGCCCATCAAAGAGGCTTGAGTGTTAATAAAATCATGTCACTGAATACCCAAAAATGTCAACTTTCGTGGGGGGTGAAAATCTCCATTGCCCTAATGTGCGATATCTTCGTTCCTCAGACGGCAAGAGCGAATGGCAAGACCACTGCGCCACCTGCCCTTTCAAGACATGCCCGAAGCAAAGATTTAGGCAGCACTGGTAGTACCTCGGCTTTACTCTCGAATGAGGTCGTAGGGCTGGTATTTGGACCGAATCGGACATGACTTGACTCATGAGCGAAAATTCTGTGAAGCTTTCGATACGATTTCACGCGGCTGATATTGTTGCACGTAGCTACTATGCACTCTGATCACACATAGGATTCTTGGCAGGAAGAAGGTCAAAGTTCACGATTGATTCGATTCAATTCAATACACCTCAAGACAGCGCTAGTCGCAAGTCTTGGGCTCACATTCCAAAGACGCCGTTTAATGCGTGGATGGGTTGCTAAATTTTCCATCCTTTAGGACCCACAGAGACATGGAATCACGTCTTGATGCAAAATGCCATTTACCCGGTTCGCTCATGTTCATTTATCTATCGTAACAAGATTGCAATCGAGGGAGCTTTTCACCACGTGAAGCTTTCTTCCAGCAGGTCCACCTCTGAAACTGGGCAGAGTTCTCGAACGCCATCGCGAACGCTGTCGCCAAGGCTGCCGGGCCCGCAGACGGTGACGGCGGTTGCACCGATGGCGCCCTGGACCTCTCGCGAAATGATCTCGCTGATGACGGGGCGGCCGGCATACATACGAACAGTGCTGCTAGGACTTCGTACCTCCCTTGCGCTCCGTGGGCGGGTGATGAAAATCTCGATGCGCAGCGTCTCGCGCCGGCCTTCCATGGCCAGAATGCTGGTCATCCACGGTCGCACCCACTCGAGATGCTCCGGGCTCTGGATGATCCAGACCAGGGTTACGCGACGGGTAGCGACGGTATGACCCGCAGCTCCAGCGACCAGGCTGCGCACATACGGCAGCGAATGGGTAATTCCGATACCACCGGCGATCATCAGCACCGTGCCGTAGGAAGCCAAGGTCTTTGCCTGTCCGTACGGGCCCTCCACCAGTGCGGGGAGAGTGATCTTGCCTTGGGGTGCGGCAGCGGCTTTGCGAAGCAGGGAGCCGGTAAAGCCGCCCCGTCCGCGAACGATGGCAGACACGGTGTGGGTGCCGCCCACGGAGAGGACCTCGTCTGTGCTGATGGAAGACGAAACTCCCTTTTCGAGGTCGTGAGCCTTCTGTTGTGCGCTAGCCATCTCGAAAGAGACCATTGGCTCCTCGGACGACCAGGCGACCGAGAACGGGTGACTGGTCCACAAACCGATGGATGGGACGGTGAGGTAGAGGTGCTGGCCAGCACGCATGCGCCACGGACGAGCCAGGTGCAAGGTGACGCGCATGGCATCACCCGGAAGCACCTCAACTGTGGCAGATGTGCGCGTCTTGCCAATGTTTCGGTAGACGAGCGTGACGAAGCGAAACAGGCGCTCAATGGCCCAGAAGACGATGACGGCTTCGATGTAGACGACCTCCTTGAGCGTCTTTAGGTGATAGAAGAGGCCGATGAAGGCTGTCAGAGCGAGGCCCTGGTGCAGGTGGAGGAAGGTTTCGTAAAAGGCGTGGCGCAATAGAGAGCTGGCCTGGATGGGCATGACGATCATGGCGACAAAGGCGATGGCTCCGGCGTTCATCAGCGTCGACTGCTTGGTGATGGCCTCGTCAAGAGCAGCAAGGCTAGGCTTGCTCAATGCCCATGAGATGACGTGGGCAGCAGCCTCAATGGCGACCATGCGGCCGAACCAGCGATGGAGCAGGTTGAAGCTGTCAAACGAGATGTCGAGGGCCCAGATGAGAGGGTTGTTGCGCGAGGCAAAGAGCACGAGAGGGATGCAGTTGACAGTGGCAGCTACTCCCGTGCGGTTGCGGAGAAGCTTGAGGTAGACGTCCTGGCCCTGAGCGAAGGGGATGTCGTACAGGCAGTAGAAGGTGTTGGCGGCGACGATCAGGGCGAGGAGGAGCGACTGGAAGCGGGTCGGAATGATGCCCAATCCCCACCAGCTGGTGACCTTCATCTCGGTGGTGTGCTTTTTCCGAAAGAGAGGGGCGTAGAGAACGGACTCCTTGAAGCGTGAATGAAGCGCATGCGGCTCGCGAAAGAAGTTTTGTCGATCGTGGGTCAGAGAGACGAGGTGGCGAAAGTGTCGTAGCGATAGCAAGATGATGCGATAGACGAAGATGACCGCTGCAAGACCCAGCATACCAACGATCAACCACCTCGCGTAAGAATCCGCGTCGTCCACTGGCCCCTTCATGCCCATGCCCTTGCCCTCCGCATCTCCCTGTTTCTCTCCTCCACTCCCTGCTGTGGTCGCTGCCGTCGCTGCCGCCGCTGATGATGCCACCGCTGCGGGCCTCCCGGCCTCGATCGAAGGTATTGGAGCTCTAGTCGAATCCTGAGCGAGCGCCTGAGCGGCCAGGCTCAGGATGATGGTGAAGGTCGTTTGGGTGTTCATGATGTGTTGCGTCTGTGAGGAATTTGTGTTTGTGTATTTGTGTGGTGTATCTATGTGTCTGTGCAAAGACTGCGTCAAACTCAACCAGCGAGTAGATTTGATTGCCAAGTGATCGGGGAAGGTGATTTTCGGGCGTTTTCCCTCTACTGGAGAGAGGAGTTGTTGATGACAGGTCGTTATGCTGCAAATGAGTGGTCGCACAAAAACAGTGTTGAGGAAAGAAAAAGAAGTGAGTGTCTCAGCGAAAGTGGGTGTGAAAGAGCGATTGTGAGTCGTGTCGACAAGTGTGTTGAAGAAAAGGAAGAGAATGAGAAAAAGAAAGTCGACTGCTCCACGCTGAATCGCGTGTGTGCAGAGTTGGTGGAGAGGAAGGAGAAAAGAGAGGGATGAACTGGAAAGAGTGAGGTTGTCGTGGAATGAAATGTGGATCGAAATGGTGATGACGATCCTGGTCGATCCCTGCTTCACCTGGCAATCTCCCTATTGTCTGAGATGTGGAATTTCTTTTAGAAAAAGGTTAGGGGAGTGAGGAGGCGCAGAGTGACACACGCAGGGTGACGGTCGCACCAAATTTGCGCAACGTCAGCGGTACCTGCCACCGACCGTAGCGTCAACGGCAGGGGAGGTTTGGGAGTTTAGCGGGCAAGGAGCAGACTCCGTCCCCTGTATCGGACAGCCGGCCGAACGTCTCGCCTTAGGGTTAGGGCGCGTCGTTTGGAGCCTCCGCGGCTTTGATCCTCCGTGCCTTGCGAAGATACTGTCTGATCGCCAGTCAATCAATGCCTGCGAAGACGGACAAACGTCAATGCAAGAAAAAGCCAGTGCGGCGAGCAAGTTGCAAGTTATGATGCTGGTAATGCTGGTAATGCTGGTATTTGGAAATGCAGGAAAAAAGAGGGGAAAATGGTGGTGGAGCAGTACAATGCTGACGCCTTCCAGAGGCAAACAATAGAGATTGTCGATATCTTCTTTCCAAACAACTATCCTCCCTCCAAGAGCAAAACGATGGAATCTGTGATAAACGTGGCAGATGGCCAAGACTGAAAGAGAATGGGCTTGAAGACGAGGCGCTTGCTGGCGTCAAATAAGAAAACTGAGAGGCTTCGATATCTACCCATCCACAGTCGAGGCAGACCGGCTTCACTGGTCGTCCACGTCGCCGTCCTGCTCTAGCGTGAGGCGGGAACGCGCCGCAAGTTGCCGCACCGCGCGTCTGACGATTGGCTCCGAGGCGAGCCACTCTGTCTGTGGCCTGCGGGCCCTGCGACACACGACAACCGCCACGAGTCCCTGCAGCCTCCATCCCCCTTTGCGCGCCTTCAACCAGCCAGCGGCTCAGGCCCGAGTTCCGGCTCCAAAAACAAGCGTCCTCTCTCGTCCAACTGCCATAAGACGGACAATACGAATGCGGCTTCGTCGTCTCAGTCTCGTTTCCAACGCCAGTAGGCTGAGGTAATTCTTCAAGCCCCCAAAGCACGCGTCAGGTCACCTACGTTTTGGCCCGTCTGTGCTTGTGTGTCTTTTCGCGAACGGCGCGATGAGCGTTGCGATTCTTCACGGCCCATGGCAAGTGTTACCTCCCTCGCATGAGACGTCGCAGATTCGGCGAAAAGCTTGTTCGTCGCCCGGATGAGGCAGGGACTATCGCAGCAACCTGGAGGTCCTTATCTCAGCCCATCATTTCTCCGTCCATGCTGAATCCCAGTCACGAAAATGACTTTTCCGACACCGAGGCCTGGTTTCTTATCGTCGTGGCTTCTTATCACTGTGAGCAGAGCAATTTTGGAGGACAGCTTTGCATGCTGTGCATATATTGTTTAGACCATACTAGTTCAACCTCGAAACCACAGCAGGCTTTCTTCGGGGGTTCAAAGGCACGCTAGCGGAGAAATCGTCTCAGATTGCGTCAGGTGACGCCTTGCTACATCGTCGCGTCAGTTTACGAGCGGGACAGATCGTCGCCATCTATCATAATGCCGCTGCCTGCATTGCACAAGCTGGGCATAACGAGATGACCGTTGTGCCGTTGCAATCAAGTGCCGCGAAAGAGGCTCAGCAGTCGGGTCTATACGGATTTCAAATAACGGAGTCGCAGACGATCACCTTCGACTTGGGTCTTCTCCTACCACTGGGCGGTGTTTTTGAGCTACTAGCGTACCGTTGCTATGCCTCGCGTATCTTGCAGTGTGCTTGAGGCATGGTTTCTCTATTCATGAGGAAGCTGTACTTATCTCTCGGCAGAATAGGACGCTTGTCCGAGTTTCGAGACGGTTTTTAATGTTCCGCATATAAGGCACAGCCATCTAAGCTTTTCAACCATTGAGAAGTCTCCTAGCGGCATGTTGGAGAGCCGCGAGGTAGTATGTCTGCTCGACGTGAGCAAGTCTTGAGGTAGGTACCCAGGCATGTACCCGACCTCTATCCGAGAGCAATAGTCCTCCTCAGTTTCGCATCATAAGTCGCTGCATGGCTCGCAGACGGTTCAAGTATGATTTCGCTCGAACCGCCGTATGAGTTTGGCGACGCATTTCAGTCATTCGTCTAATTGGTCACCTCTTTATGAATCTGACCAAGACTGTCTGATTGGACCGCACCATCTCGACGGAGCACCCGTGTCGCTGATGACACGCGCTGTGCCTATCCCAGCTCAGACAACGGCCCACTCTGCGCTATCTTGAGTCTCTACTGCCGCTTTGACCCTGAGACCTGTCAAGAAATCGCAAAGTCCTGGACCTGAAGATCTTGGCGCGCAGCGAAGCCCTCAATTGAGGCAAAATTGAGCCCATGGCAGTAGCATTCGCCGAGCAACCGATATGTCTGTTCTGGGGGTTTCCGGCCGTCTACGCCTATTTTAGGGCCACTGCTTGCATCTGTACCCGAAACCTTATCTAGTCTCTTCTCCGCATCTGGAGCTGGTCTGAGCACGAGCATTGTGTTGGAGCCGAAGATGGCACACAGCTTGTCTCCTGGTCGGATATTTCGCGGGCCAAGGCCCGGTGTTCTCATGATCTTGGAGCTCGTTGAGCCTTCTGCTCCTGAAATGCTCTGTGTCTCGGCAACACTCTCTGTAGCAGAGTCTGAATCCGCTTCAAATAAGGTCGTGGTGGTGAAGAAGGCTCTGTTCCGACATGCGCGAGCCACGCCTTGGCCAAACGAGTTCATTGCCGCCGCTTCTACGGCACTGATGTCGGAAGTCATGATTTTGTCGCCATGTTCGTCGATGTCAGGCTTTTGATAGCTATCAGGTCCGTCTGCAAATGTCTCTTTCGGATGTAAGTCGCCGTCATGCTTGCTAAATCGCTGCTCTGGACCCAACGATCGAGCTTGCATCTCGGAACGCCAGTCCTCAAATTCTTCGAGTCGTGGCCGTCGCGGTATATTTGGGCCTGGACGTGCCAGTCGGCACTCTCCGGAAATGGTCG
Source organism: Erythroxylum anguifugum (assembly GCA_027478595.1). NCBI lineage: Eukaryota > Viridiplantae > Streptophyta > Magnoliopsida > Malpighiales > Erythroxylaceae > Erythroxylum > Erythroxylum anguifugum. Next base: position 19,098 of record JANIPN010832392.1, read on the forward strand.
TCGCCACCGCTTCCAGCACTGCCTTTTGCTGGGCTTCATTGACCGGGACAGTTGCTGTCGATGATCCTTGTGCTGCCGCTTCGTCACGCTCGTCAATCACATCGCAGGTCTGGGCTATCGTCTCATCCAGGACCCGCGAAACAGCCATGCCAACCTCAATATCGCTGCAGTCATCCTCGTGGGCTAGACGGACGACAGAGTGAACTGTCGTCACGCACCAACCGCGCAAGGCGAGCAGGCCGTTTTCAAGGTCGATTCGGACCCGCTGTTGTGCGCATAATGCCTGATTGCCACTGACTTTGTACGTCGAGTCGGCAATGGTGCGCAGTGACTCTGTCTCTGGGGGGTGTGTAAAGTCTATGCACCATGATGGCAGTCTGTCCTGCAGCGTTTGATATTTTCCGTTTCTCGAAGCTCTCCCCTCGTCGTTTGTCTTTGAGACATCGTCAGTCTCATCACCCTTCATACCAGCCCTTCTCAGCTGATCACACATGGCTGACCCATGAAAGTCGAACAATACTCTCATGAACTCGGTAAATATGCGCTCTGGTGCCTGGCGAACGTCGACACGCATCTTGTCTACAGCACCTGCATTTAAGAAGCCAAGGATACCGAACACGTGGTCTCCAGCCTTGGTCGCAGCCCGGCTCTGGCTGTGCTGGATAATGCTGCTAACGTATATCAACCCATCGCGAGGATAGCCGCTGTGGAAAAGGAGACGCAGCTCGCCCAAGTGGCCTAGCGTGACCGACGCCTTCTCGGCGCTGCGACGCGCCGCTGTGCCTGACGTGAAGAAGCTCATGGAGCCGAGCAGCGTGCAGCAGCCGGCGATGACGTGCACCGCCTCCCAGTCGAGCAGCAGGCCGCCGGACAGCAGGAACAGCTTGTCAGGGAGCACGGTTTCTTGCAGAGTCCAGACGCGGCGGAAGTAGCGGTTGTTGAATATACGGGACAATGCATCCCAGTAGGCGTCGAGTGGCCATGATAGCTGGTATTGCGAGGGGACAGTGCTGTAGGAGGTGGCGGAATCTGAGGTCGAAGAGCGGGAAATGGTGGTGAGGGACGAGGATCGGCCGTCAAGCCGGATTTGGCCTCGCACGGCCGCGGTGTAAATGTCCTGCACCGTCTGCGAATGGTGCCAGAGGGAGCTCATGGACTGTCCCTCTGGAGAGACATGTTCTTCGCCTAGCCAGCCGAGCGTCATGATGGAGTTTGTGAAAATGTCCTTCATCAGGGGTATCTGCAGCGAGAGTTCCTTGTCGTCTTCTTGATTGATGCATAGCGCATCGACCTGGACAACATGTCAGCACGTAAGTCCTGTAGCTTATTTGAAGTTGGTTGTGTGAGTGAGCTTGAATCAAAGGAACAGGACATGCGGCGCCGACCTACCCAAAGCCACTCGAAGAACTTCAAGCCCCTGAGCCGAAAAAAGACGCTAGCCAGATTCGCTCGCACTCTCTTCTTGATGAAACTACCACACTGGACCACAGCGCCAGCTCCCCCAACACCATCACCATCTCCATCCGAACCCCAGCAGTACGACAGCGCGACATACCTTGGCAAGCTCTTCAGGCCGAACGATTCAATCACGCACGCAATGGTCGGTTCACCCGTCGTTCCGCTGCCCCTGTCACCAACAAAGCTCTCCGGCAGCAGCCTGAGCAACCTGATGCGATCCGAGCCCAGAGACTCGGCAAACGGGTCCGCGAGAGGAACATTGCCGTACCGAGCATAATCCCGCGGGACAAAGACCGGCTCCGGCGCAAAGTGGAGCGAAGTACCACGCCCTGCCTTGGCTCGCATATCCTCGAGATTCCACATTGTGGTTGCTATGTCGATCGGATGATTGGAGAAGGCGTCTGGCGTGTGCTGCTGCTGGCCGTTTGTGCCTCCTGACGAATCGCCTCGCTTCCTAAGGTTGACGTTGCCGTCCCCGATGGGAGCAATAGCGGCAGACAGGGCGGACCAGTCGAGGTCGGCGGACGGGTCAGGGCTATCGTTGGAGGGGCTGGCCCTGTTCAGGAAATGGGATCGCGTCAGCAGCCTGGCTTGGTGTCGACATGCGGGCTCGCGGGACGAGATGCTGAGCGAGCGGGCGAACTCGGGACACGCGGCGACGCGATCAAGGAGCTGGGAGCGGGCATCTTGAGGGATGGGAAAGAAAGGGATTCAGTATTTATGTTATCGAGACTTGCGTACAAACTAACATTACATTCGTCGCAATAAATGAAAGAGTAAACAGAAAGGTACACGTAGATGAATCGCATCTTCAGCAGAATGAAACAGATCAGAGGAGTGCTGACCATCCGGGTGGAGCATGCGCCGCTCCGAGGGCAGCATGATGAAGCAGTCCATCTACTGCAGTCCGACGCTCGGCGCCTCGTCGCCACGCTGCGTCGGGTGGCATGTTTGCATTTTGTTTTTGAACTTAAATGACGAATGATGGAGAGAATATGATGGAGGACGGTGATGATCCGGTTCCACTGGAAAATATGCTGAGGGGTGATGGCAAGTCATGTCGTACATGTTTAGTCAGCAATTTTATTTTATGATATAGTGGCGGTTCCACATATTCGGCTTCATGTCCGTTGCACAGTACTAGGATTGCCACACACTCCATGAATACAAAATCTACAATGCTCAGATGTACATTTGTATACACTGCAATGTGACTAGTTTTACCACGCTATGCTGAAGACGAATGAATGTATGCAAATGCTTCGCTGCCAAGACAGCCACTGATACCTGTGTCCACGCTATGCTCCAGACCTGTTTCCCTCTGGGTTCATGATGCTTCACCCCAATAACACAACCTTGATCTCCTCGCTTCGTTGAGACTTTTCTTCTTTCAGGAAATATGTCTGTCTCCAAGGACTTATTCACTGCTTCTCCCCCTTTGGCAGGTTCTCATACGCGCGCTTCACACACTCCAGCTCACCCATCCTCGCCAACCAGCCCTTCACATTCGGCCAGCGATCCATCAAATCCCTCTTGAAAACCCTCTCATGCAAGTTGACCCAAGCATAAAAGTGCGCATCAACCGCGGTGAAGCCCCTCTCGAGCACGTACCCACTGTCCGCCGCCTTGATCTGGCCATCCAACAGCTCCAGGTTATTAACCGTCTGCGTCTCATAGCGCAGCAGCGCGTCCTCATTCGGCTTCTCATTATAATTGCGGAACCAGCTGACCTGGCCCATGAAGGGGCCCAGCGTCGAGACCATCCAAAACAACCATTTGTCGAAGTCCACCATGGTCTGGGCGCTGTCGCCCGCGCTCTCGCTGGGGTGCAGCCTGCCCTCCGGGTCGTAGTGCCGGAGCAGGTGGTTGATCACCGCGCCGGACTCCCACGCGATGAGCTGGCCCGAGGGACCGCGGCCGGCGGGTCCGCTGGCCGTGCCTGACGGAGAGACGAAGTTGGGGTCTTCCAGAGCGGGAACGCGCCCGTTCGGGTTGATGGTGAGGTAGCGAGCGCCTCGGGTTCCGTTGGTCGGGTTGGTGGAGAGCCCCGGTTTGGCCTCCCAGAGCTTCACCGTGTACGGCAGCCCGAGCGCTTCGAGCACGATGCCGACTTTGTAGGGAACGGGGCCGGCGCCGTCGTGCGCGTGGAGCGTGAGGGGTTTGATGTTGGCGAAGCGCGCGGTGTATGCCATGGTGGTGGTAGAGTGGGTGTTTGATATGAGATTGTTTAGTGGGAGAGTGTGGGTTTGGTCAAGCGGCCAGATCTTGATTACTGTAACAGGCTGGTATCTGGGAGGATAGAATGTGGTTCTGTGTTCTGAAATGATACTGTCACACTTTTGATACGTAAAACAAGTGCGTCTTCGTACGCCTTTTATACCATGGCCGCGCAGCGTGATGCAGGTCGTTAATAGCCTGTATTACAAATTACAAATCATCCATCCTACACTTCTTCATGATCACATCCACACCTGCACCCTATCCTATCCTATCACTCCCCATACTAACCCCTTCCAGTCCACCCTCCTCAGAACGGTGAGCGGCACCGTCACGCCCTTGATTCAGCAGGAACCCCAACCTCCTTCTTTTCTCCCCCTCCCCCTCCTCATCCTCCTCGACAAAATGCCCGACGCAGTGATAAGCTTAGCCTGAAAGACCAACGTGACGATCAGTGACGGTCAGGGCCGAATCTTCGGCGCGTCTAAACCAATGGAACGATAAACCCTTGAGCCTCGCTGACTGCCTCTCTCTGGCTCGCATGCCCAGATGTACAGGAGATGTGGAGATCACGACTCGAGCTCAAGCCAGGGACTGACGAAAGAACAAAGCTTCAATTCAGCCTCAAACCTAATGAGTCCAGCTTCACTCGTGTCTACCCGTCCCTTTCAATCAGCCAACGACTCGCGCAAACTGCTGAATGCTGCGCCTTCCCTAACGGAAAACTCGGCATCGTGAAATGAAGGGGCAAGCTGATCCCTCCGGTTCGATCAATCGATCGTGATGGCGAGTTTCTGAGCGAGCTGCAGATCATGTCATTTCCAGGTCCAAGCCAGCTCAAGTCTGGTCGAATCATATCACTTCAGCATGGCATGACAAGCGGAAGTAAAAGCAAGATAAAAAAGAGGTGGTGCAGCAGCTTGACGAAAATGGAGTGTATATTACAAATCAAGCAACCCTGAGACGCCCACAATGCGCACGCGCGGCTGAGCCTTTGAGGAGGGGCAAGGACCCAATTGGAGCTTTTTGCATGCCTAGACTCTTGAGTCGGAATAGCTGAGCTGCAGCTGTGTGTCTTTTGCCGTGATTAAGCTCATGACTTGGCGCGTACCTATGCGGTGGTGAAAGCTCTGCGTTGTCCGTTGGTGATGGATTTGGTGAGAGCTACTACCCTGCTGGAGCGGTTGAAGCTGGTTGATGCCCGCGTCTTGGCGGTTGTATACGGAACTGACGGACTGATAGCATCAACCTGTGGAAAAGAGATACTTCAGACTGCACACTGTGAAACCCATGCTCATCGCGAGGTAGAGTTGATAGACCCGACTTTTATGACTGACTTGCCCAACAAGACGAGTTGATGATTGTGTATCCACACCCTGAATGAACGGTCTCCTCTCACACTCAATCAACCCACTGTCCTTACTCACCCTCCTCGTCCACCCCTGCTCTTCCCTTCCCATCTTCCCTTCCCATCCCTCAAACGCCACAGCCAAGTCTCTAGTCCCAAGCAGACCAGCAACAGCAGCATCAGCATAATAACCCGCGAGTTTTCCGCACTAATGCAGCAAGCAGGCCCGTTCTGCAGCCCGTCGTGCATGATCGACGCCGGGCGCGCCTCAGCCGCGATTGATAAGCATCACCTTGACGGGTCGGGGATCCGGGTCGGCGATGGGTCGGCCGAGTCATTATTTCCGGCGATGAGTCGGGTGTATAGCTTCCTGAGTTCTGGCAGGGAGGAGAGATGAGCAGCTGGGGTTTAGTTGACGGCATGTTGGGAAGGGTTGGAACGGAGCAGGAACTGGCATTCACGCCAAGGGAAGAAAAGGGGAAGACGAGACGGGCGTGATAATGACAGACAGAATGCGAATATGTGTGAATGACGACTGACGGCTCGAGTGAGAAGGAACAGCAGACACAGAGAGTAAATGGAAATTGCATCGCTGATATCGGATTGATGACATTGTGTGTGGTTGAGTAGCTACATGGATGCTTGGCGTATGGGGTATATATGCCTAGGGTTGAGTGTCGAGGCATGTACCTGAGCACCGAGGCAGGTATTTCCAGTAGTAAGTAAGAGGAGGGTCTTGACTGAAGCTTGATGGCCGAGACGGCGCTCGTCTGGGGGTAAAATCTCACAGGAGATGATCGCTTTAGGTAACTATGATAGTGATAGGAGTACAACGTGACTTGTCCACAAGTTAGAGCAAGAATCTCCAATGTCTGCGCGACATCGTGTGTTGTGCATGTGAGCAAAAGAAGTTGTCAGTACCCGTGCAGGCCCGCAGGCTTGTTTTCCATATGCTTCTGTCGTATAGTTGATGATTCATTGGGTTGCCATGGATTAATATGTTCATACTCAGTTCGAAACCTTGCAGTATGACACAGGAACACTCTCGAGTCTGTTGAATCCCATCAAGGGTAGAAATATTGATCAAAAGTGTTCTTGATTACTCAACAAGTCGTATATATATAAATCGACAGAGACTGGTTCAAGAGCAACACCAATACCGTTATATTGTTTTCCTCACCCTTATCCTCACTCACGGCAGCTCAACCACGACCTTGGCCGCCGACACGCCGTCCTTATTCCTCTGCACCGCCTTCTGCAGCGACTCGAGCCCCTGGCCCACGACCAGCGCATTCGGCTTGCACTTCAGCGACCCATTCGCGAGCGCCTGCGCCACATATCCACCCCAGACGGCCGGACCGACCTCGTCCTGGCCCACCGTCGTGGCAAAAACCGGCCCCGTCTCCACCTCGGCCGGCTTGTCTGCAACGACCAAGCCCGGCGTGACGCAGACCACGAACTTCCTGCCCTCTGATCTTTTGGCGATCTCATAGCACGCCTTTGCCGTCTCCTCTGTCGAGATGGCATCATACAGACCCGCCAGCTCCCTGCCCTTGAGCGCGGCAACAATGTCGTCCACCACCGAGGCGCTGCTGTGGTCAAAGGCCTGGGACGCGCCGATCTCGCGCAGAAAATCGTGGTTGTGCGAGCTGGCGGTCGCGAAGATCTCGAGGCCGGAGGCGCGCGCGAGCTGCACCGCCGTGGCGCCCACGCTGCTGCTGCCGCCCCAGACGACGAGCACGCGGCTGGAAGAGGTCAGGGAGGAGGCGTCGGCGGAGGGCCACGGCCGGATCTTGAGCAGGTTGTCCGAGTAGAGGCCGGCGGCGGCGGTGGAGATGGCGATGGGCAGCACGGAGGCGTCGGTGAAGGAGACGGAGGGGGCTAGCTTGGCCGACATGTTGGGGCTGGCGAGCGAGTACAGCTGGAAGCCGTTGCGCGCGGTGACGCCCGTCGCCATGCCGTCGTAGGATGCCAGGACGCGGTCGCCGGGCGCGAAGCCCTTGACGTTGGGGCCCACGGCCTCGACGATGCCGGCGCCGTCAAAGCCGAGGATGGCTGGGTAGTTCTGGATGAACTGGTTGTCGATGTTAGCTGCTGGTCGGGACAAAGGGGATCAAGACAACTCACCTTGGAAATTTCAGGGACGTCCTGGATCTTCCAGTCGGCCGGGTTGATGGCCAGCGCGTGGTTGCGAACCAGAATGTCGTCTGGTCCCGGCGTCCACATGGGCGCCTCCTCCACGACAAAAGGCTTGTCCATGGGCTTCTTGACCCATGCTGCCTGATTCGTCTTGCCGCTCATGATTGCTGCTAAGGTGGGATTGATTGAGTGGTGTGAGGGAGTTGAACGAGATTTGAGTGTTGAGTGTCGAGTCTTCCTAATCCTCACAGACGACTATTCAGTCCCTTATATACAGAGCCGCGACAGATCTGATCGGACAAAACTCACGCCGAATTCAATCGGAGTCTGCAGAAGTTAGTCAGACATGTGCAGAACGGAGCTTAACGTGGCGCCTGGCGTAGCCTCTTGCCAGGTGGAGACGCTGGTGGAGATGGAGGGGCAGGCTTTTAGGTGAGGGATCGCCGTCGAGGCTGGGGATGTGAAATCTCCCGCTTTGGCAATTTCTTCATCGTTGCTCCGAGATGCATTTCCCTGTTTTAAAACATGCATTACCATACTCCCTCATCAGGCATCTTGCAACGTCCGGGCGGCACTTACCTCCGCTGCCTTAGGAGAACGTTTCCGCGCCATTTGCCCAGCGACGGTGAGGGTATTCGCTCATGTTTAGGGTCGCAAAAGTCAATTCGTGTTTCTACGAAGCTTGATTTGCAGAGAGTAGAGCTCAGCTGCCATGGGCGTGTTCCATCGTGTCACTCTGATGGCTGGTCTGAAGGATTGCCTTACCAAGCTCTCGACAAGTCCTGATGTATACGCGGGTAGCCGCCATAGGGTCTGACAGGGATCAGCAAATAGGCTGTACGTACCCTGACGGGGTTCGGTTTGTGACGCGGCTGAAGATTGTTTATCGGGAAAGCGTCTTTCTTCTGCCTAGCCTAGAGAGTTGAAGATTTATGTCAGATGAGACTAGATTGTTCGGTTCATCTGAGGCTTGAAGGGTGCTCATTCCAGGTCGTAACTAGCACCGACGCCGCCATTGACGTGTGTTTGAATCTACAGATTATCAATGGACCTACGTGGTCGTGCCTGATGTTTGTGAGAAACATCGGTAGCACTAACAGTTACTTAGTTACCCTGCAGCTGTGTAGATACTGAAGGACTCCCATGGAGCAGATCATAGTGAGGTTTACGCCGGCTAGAAACAACTGATTGTCCTAATTCAAAGGAGTTCCGTCAATGATTAGCAATTAGACACGCCCAATGTTTGGACGTACGGGAGCTAATTCCTCCGCACTCGCAGCACAGAATCACATGTACTGACATCGCAAAATATCTACCTCTTCAGGCAATCCACGACGATACAGCCCCTCCAAATGATTATCAAGAACTACGAGAAGGATCCAGCGGCGGTGAACGAAAGAAAATTTTGACACAGTTAATAAAGCAGTCGAGAATAGTTTGATGCTGATGAGCCGACTGTGGCGTTTTTGCCTGCTCGTATCGCAGCCTGTAATTACTGCCTAAAGTAAGGTACGCCCTAGTCTGCAGATTAGATGAAGAATCTGGCGCAGGGAGGGAGAGTTGGTGTGGCTGGTGTGCGAGACTGAGTAACGCTGGCGCACGCGGAACGAGCCGAGTGAAAGTCACGGCTGTGATTCGAGTTGTGAATGATCTGTCTCAGTCAATATAGCCTGTAGATATAGTCTACTGCTAATAGTAGCTGAAGAGTAAGATTAATATACATCAACGTCCCCCTTTGTTTTTTTTTTTTTGTTTTTTTTTTTGTTTTTTTTTTTTGTTTTTTTTTTTAAAAACACTCAGTAGCGATACTCTCGCATATACACTTATACTAAATGTACTCATGCTGAAATCTCAAGCAAGAACCAGTTGGTAAACTGATATTGAACGTAGCTACGTCACCAGAGTCTTGCCGTACCGCAAACCCCGCGCAATACTAATGATATCGTAGTTCTGTTTACTGCTGCCTTGATATCTAGGCGCCCAGCTACTATCAACAGGTTATCATATGGACACTGACAAGACCGAAAATACAGTTCACGCAACAAACCATCGTCTCAGTACTGCAAGCCTCTGAGATACGCCAAACCACCTACTAGCTCACTCAAACTCTTCACAATTCATTTTTGTCGTACTCTATCACTCATCTACCTACCCAATTAGGCATTCATACCCAGCATGACTACTCCTCCAAACAAAGACCTCTACACAGGCGAAAACGCTATCACACATCTCCCAACTCCCGTCAGCCTCAGCACGACGCCTCCGCCTCGGGTTCCCAGCAACGCCTTCACCTCCAGCTATCTCTCCCCGAATCCCTCAACGACCGGCACCTTTCACTCCAACCATCCCTCCACCCTCATCTCCACCCCCAACACCAGCACCCATCCATCCCAGGCCCACACCTCCCTCCCGTCAGACTACATCGACCTCGAAGACCTCCTCCCGCTCCCGCTCTCCTGCCCCGCCACCATCCCCGGTCCCCACCCCTCCTCCCCAAACCAGCCCAAAACCCTCATCCTCCGCGCCCTGCACACCTCCCACTTCCTCACCCTGTCCCAATCCTCCATCATCCTCGCCCGGCCCAGTCTCCGAGGCAGTCTCCTCTGGGACTGTTCCGAGACGGAATCAGGCTGGCTGACCCTCCGCAACCCGGTTACCGGCAAGTTTCTGGGTCATTCCGGGTCCGAGGCGCTGAGCTGTTCGAAGGAGAAGGGACGCGGGTGGGAGGGGTGGTTGTTGGTTCCTACTGGTGGAGGTGGGCGGGGAGAAGCTCAGGGGTATACGCAGGGACAAGGGGAGGAGGAGGTTGAGGGGAGGTATTATCTGGTTAGCTCGCATTGGGGACGGATGTGTAGGGTTGGTGTTAGGGAGGATGGAAAGGGAGAGGCAGGGGATGGAGATGGGGATGGGGGTGGTACGTTGGTGAGGTTTCTGGATGAGAGGGAGGGGAGGGAGAAGGCGGTCGTTTGGGAGGTTTTTGAGTTTGATGGGTAGGATGGGACGGTGGTAGGACTGGTATGAAGGTAGGGAGACAAATGGGAAGAACGGTTCGAGGGCGGTGTTTACTCTCGCAATGTTGGAGAGAACGAGGGTGTGGTAGGTCACCTACATGGACGATTATGATGGACCATGGACGGCAATTGGGTTGGGTTGTATGATCAAGTAGAAATTATCACCTTGACGACGGAAGTGGCAATAGCAGCAACGGCAATTACCATATACTTCAAACACGCAAGCATTATACTGAGACAGTTCAGGAGGATCACGGTGACAAGCTTCACTAGAACTGAAACCAACACACCCACCACGCCAGCAAGTGTCATGATAACGTTAAAGACGAATCTGGGTTACTATTTTACTTACTGCTTTACTCATTCACTCAATCACTCACTCACTCACTCACTCACCCCCTCACCCACCCCTTCACTCACTCAATAACTACCCGTAGCTTGCACTCTACCCACCTTCCATTCCCATTCTCGCTTACCTTCCTCCCTCACCTCCCTCCCTTTCCAACCCATCTCATCACATCACAACTCTACCCTCAATTGCCCAGCTACACATTTTCGACCATGTCCAGTGAATACACACACACATATACATACGCATACACACTCGCGTAGACACTCGCATAGACACACTCGCGTAGACACACGCGTGCACGTACACACCAGCAAACGTACACAGCTATGTACACAACCCCTCACCCGAAAGACATCAACAGCAAAAGCACTCCTTTCCCACCATGTCCTCCTCGATTCGACATCCCACTCCCAGTCCCATCGATTGACTCACCACTCCGGACCACACGGACCACACAGACCACACAGACCCCGTCAAGCTACTGCCCACCACCCAAATCAGGCTCGACCTCTCACCAAACCTCACCCTCATCCCTAAGAGAGAACCGAGAAAGACAGGGCAACACCAGCACCAGCACCAACACCAACATCAACTCCCAGTGGACCCCAAACAACAACAATAACCATAACGGCGCTAAGTAGAAGTATGCAAGTAACTCGTGAGATCCACGTCCAAATCGACAGCGTTGAATAGATATGTGATGGCGGCAACACCGCGCTTCATACACCTGTGTACTCGAGTAGGTTATATAACGATGACCTCGACGGTGGTAGAGACACGACACGGATGCTGAGTAATTAATCACGCGTGCAGTCGATGTTGTGTAGATCGTGTTTTTTCGGCTTGCGTATCGTACCGTATCGTATTGTATTGTATTGTATTGGGACAGAATCGCTTCTTGCATGGTATAGCATAGCATAGCATGGCATAGCGTAGCATGTGTGCCTTTGTATCGTCTGCTTGCGTGCCTCTACTGCCTCCTCCTCCTCCTCCTCCTCCTCCACCCCTCAAGCACCACCATTTTCAGCCCATCGTCCAATTCATCTCCACTCCCACTATTTCACACTCCGCAACCATGAGCCCAGTATACTCTCACTCACTCACTCCCTTATCAATTAATCAATCAATCAATCAATCAATAAGGCGGCCTCCACCTCGACCCGCCCGCAGCAGCAGCAGCAGCAGCAGCATTACCCGCCGCACCTCCCTGCTCACCCGCGCCCTGCCCAGCTCCCGTTCCTCCCCCTCCTTCCGGCCCGCCAATCGCCGGACTCCCGTTCCCGGCATCAATCCCGCTCAAGATTCTCTGCGCATTACTTCGTCGCTTGCTCTCCGGCGAGGGACCAGCACCAGCACCAGCACCACTTCCCCATCCACCTCCTCCTCCACCAGCAGCACCACCACCCACCGCCGCCGTCGTCGTGGTCGGCGTGCTCCCCACATCCTTCAGCGCTAGGCCTCCAAAACTGCCGAGCGGCGAGACAAGACTCACATCGAGCGGTGCAGGCTTGGCACTGGCGGTGTTGGTCGATAGCGACAGGCCCCGGACTCGTCCGATGATTCCCTCCGGTAGTGGCGGGACGGGCGGGACGGCGTCCGGGTCATCGTCGTACTCGTTGCTGCCTCGCCCTCCACCGCCGCCGCCGCTTACGCTTCCGCCTCCGCCTCCGCCGCTGGTGCCGCTCCCTGGTCGCACGACGGTCGGGACGATCTCGCCGGCTAGGGCGCGGGCGTTCGCCTCCGGGTCCTCTGCGCTGGCTGTGCTGGACGATCGCGTCCGTAGAGCGCGCGAGTTGGCGGTGGTGCCGCCGCCGCTGCCGCCGCCGCTGCCCGAGTCTGGGCGCGGGGTGCCGGGCACGGAGCCTCCCCGGCTCTGTGACGCGGCTCGCGACCGGGCGGCGATGCCTTGCTGTGGCTCGATGGGCCCGACTTGCTCGATCGCTTCTTCGTTCTCTTCGTTGTTGTTGTTGTTTTCCTCGTCGCTGACCCCCTCGGCGTCCACCATGCTCTCGCTGCCTGCGCTGACGCTGGTGCGGCGGCTGAGGTGCTTGTTGCTACTGCGGTGGTCGCCGGCGGACGCGCTGAGTGCGCCGTCGATGCTGGCGTCTCGTGGCGCTCCGGAGGCGGATGATGATGATGCTCCTCCCGTGTTCCCGTCTACTAGCCGTTTGAGCTCGCCGAAGCGTATGACGCCGCTGCTGGTGGTCGTTGCTGCTGCGGGCTCGCTGCTGTTGGGGCTGCGGGCTCGGCCGTCGGATGAGGGCGGTATGCTGGTTCGCAGGCCGGGGGCTTTGCCGGCTGCGATGCCTCGTCGCAGGCTGCGTCGTCCGCTCGGGCTTGTTGGCACTCCGTCCGAGCCGGGGCTGCTGTCCCGTTGTTGGGCTGCTGCAGAGTCTGCGTGAAGGTACCCGTTCTTGAGCGAGCGTAGCGTCCCGCGTTGCGATCCGTGCAGCGACCCTGTCCGGTTCAGGCTGCTCTCAATCGCCGCCAGACAGCCGCCTTTAGTCCAGCTGCCCAGCATGGCGTCACGGATCGGGCCAGGCAGCTCGCGTGCCCGCAGAGTTGCCGTTGATGTCGCGAGAATCGGCGTTGACAGGTTCCGACCGGGAGATGCCGGCGGAGAGTTGGGCGGCGACGCGATGCTGTTGTCGTACGCGATCGCGATCTGATTGACAAGATCCGGGAGCGCATCAAACGGCTTGAGCACCTCGGTTTGCGTCGTCTGCGAGTCGAGGTACTTGATCGCGCTGGCGTGTCCGGCCACCATGATCTTCTCCAGCGGCACGGGCGGAATCTCGACCGCCTGCAGCCACAGCCGGGCGTTCTTGCGTCGGCGAATCTCGCTGATGATCTCGTGCCCGACCAGCGTGCTGTCGAAGTCGAACCGCTCCAGCAGCGTCCAGAAGTACCCGTGCACCAGGCTGCCCACGACAATCTTCGCCTTGGGAGTCAGGATGGCGTCCGACATGTTGATGTCCTCCTGCAGCCGGATGAACATCGGCAGCCCGTGCTGCACCGCGTTCACTCCGAGCTTCTCCACCAGCCGGTAAGACAGGAGATGCAACAGCAGAATCTCCGACTCGTCCTCTGGCGTCTCTATCGCATTGTCGTAGATGGCGAGGTGCAGGAGCTGCAGGAACGTGGATCGCGACGTCTTGGCAGCCGTCTTGCTGCGTCTCGATGCGCTAGAAAGAGCCCTCGCCGGCTGGCCGCCGTTTGTCGACTCGGCCTTTGTCCTCCTGCTCTCGCGGTCCTCCATCACGCTGAGGTCGTTCTTGCTCATCTCCAGCCGGAGCCAGGTGGTCAGCGCGTCCACGTACGCTCTCCGCACCCGCCTGTCCTCGTCCCTCAGCAGCCACTGGGTGCCCTCCCACGTCTGGACCTGGACTCGGTTGCGTCCGACGGCGCCGGCGCCGGTCACCGACGACTTGGAGTTGGCCACCACCAGAATGTCCTTGATGGCGTTCAGCGCGGTCACTCGGGCGGTGCCAAAGGAGAAGAAGGCGTCCGTCTTGGGGTCCTCCTGCATCTTGACCGAGTCCGAGATGGCGCGGGCGGCAGCCTCCGGGTTCTCCACCGCCGCCACCGGGTTCGACACGGCCGAGAGCGGAGACGGCTTCAGCCGGAGGAGGATGGCGGCGATCATGTCTGCAATCTGGTCGGAGTAGTAGATGTGGTTCGCCAGCGCGCCGATGGAGAAGCGGAGCCGGTCGAGCAGCCGCTGCCTGGTGGTCGACGGCCGCTTCTCATCCTTGGCCTCCTCAACGACAGCCGCCACCGGCTCGCCGAGCTCCTTGGACAGACGCTTGTCTGCCTCCCCAAACAGGTCGATGGCGTCGGTCTGCTGGTGGTGCGGCAGCACGTTCGAGCCCTGGCCTCCCAGCTGGAGCAAGAGCAGGATGTGCTGCACCAGGCCCAGCAGCACGTCCATAACGCTCAGGCCGATCATGTTGATGCTCGAGCTGAGCAGCGAGTCGACGAGTATCACCAACACCAGCTGCGCCTCCAGGTTCTCTTCCGCAATCGGGCTCTTGACCAGCTCCTCCATGGCGGTCACCATGATCACGAACCGGTCCTGCACCGGCGTCCACCTGGTGACCATCTGCATCATGGCCGTCGACCAGCTGCCGATGAGCATCGAGTTTGTCGTGTTCGTGGTCTTGGACGTCTTGGCCGTGCCTGGACGGTCAATGCTCGCCGGCTTGACCACCTCCAGCATGAAGCGGAGCATGGACTGCGTCGCCAGCCGGATCTGGCCTCGGTTGTTGCTGGAGAAGATGTTCTTCAGGCTCTGCAGGGCGAGCATGCCGACCTCCTCCTCCGCGATGCGGTCCGCCTCTTCCGTGGTGCCATCTGTTGTCTGCGCCGTGTCGTCGGTGCGCTGCGTCGCCGTGCTCGGACGACCCTTTGTGGGATCCCTGTCGCCAACACCGCTGCTCTTTCCTCCTCCTCCTCCTCCTCCTTCTTCACGTTCGAGCTTCGCGTGCAGCGCGATTATCTGGTCCTCCGACCCTGCGTGTAGGTTCCGCAGCAGGACCGGCACGATGCTGCTCAGCTGCAGGCCGCCATCAACCCCGATCGCGTCTGTCCGGGTGATGCTCTCCAGCGCAGTGAGGCCAGCGGCGCGCCACTTGACAACGACCGACTTGGTGAGTGGTGTCGCCCTGCTGCTTCCGTCGCCTGCGAGGCTATGGCTCTGCTCGTCGGCAGAGGCGAAGGACGCGTAGACTCCGACGACGTCCTCGTAGAGCCTGATCAAGGCCTGGTCGGCGGCAAAGGTGGCCACGTCCTGGTGCTCGCAAAAGGCCTGGAACGTCGCCACGCTGTCCTCCACCAGGCCCAGCCGCTTGCTCGCCAGCACCGTCTGCAGGATGCGCAGCACGTACGGCGCGTACAGGGTCAAGTCGCGCCGGGTCCGCTCGATCAGCGCGGCCAGGATGGCCAGCGTGACCTGGACGTTGCCCACCTTGCCCCGGCGCACGTCGGCCTCGGTCTTCTTCTCCAGAAAGGCGCCGACCTTCTGGATCTTGCTTCGACGGGTGGAGGCATAGTATAGCAGGTACGACAGCTCGCTGCTGTTCGGCTTGACCTCGGCGACATTCTTCTGGAACTTCGGATAGCACTTGAGGATCAGCACCTGGTGCTTCGGCCTGAGCTGGTTGCGCAGCGAGGCCATGGCGACGGCGCGCTACGCCTTTTCGCTGGCGTCGTACAGGGTGAGATGACAGCAGAGCGTTGCGAGCATCAATCGTACTGTTGGGTCGTGGCGAGGGGGAAAAAAAAAAAAAAAAAACAATTGTGAGTGCTGCTGCTGCTGCTGCTGCTGCTGCTGCTGCTGCTGCTGCAGTTTTCGACTGCCAGAGGCGTACAACAGGAACGAATCTTCTGTTTTATCTCCCTTCCCTCTCTTGCGTCATGCAGCCTGGATGGAGAGTCGGAGCTGTCGGGCGTGCAGCAGGTCGATGTAGATGGAATAGTCTTTAGCTCCAGGATATGATGGAGAGCTGACCTGACGAATGTCTGGCGTCTCAAGTTCGCGCCAGGCGGGCAGCTGTTGCAATTGCTGCTGTTGCTGTTACTGTTTCTGCTGTGATGTTTCCCTCCTCACAGCAGCCGGTGTTGTTGTTACAGCTCCTGCTAGCAATAGACTCCTGTGCTGCTGCTTGTTACTTCGTCCTTCTCGTAAGCACTGTGTCCAGGAAGGAAGGAGGGATATAAAACAAGACAAGCAACTGAAACGGGGATCCCCTCTCTCTCTTTCTCTTCCGTCAGGTCTTTTGCGCGCTGCAATTGGAGTGTTGTGGTTCGGTGGTGGAGAGAGGGAGCGAACGGAGGAGCCAGCGGCAGCCGGTGATGCAATCTTGGCGCCCGCCGCTTCAGGCTCCGACTCGTTTTCCCTCACGCATAATCTCGCGTGCGGCATCCATCCACTCAGCTCTTCTTCTCCTCTGCACTCACTTCCCAGCGACGATCTCTCCGCGGCAAAAACTCTCTGGTTGCTGCGCGACTGCGCGAAATGAGCCGGAAGCAGTAAAGACTCGCACGGTCAAAGCGGGACGTGGCAGAACCCACATTCGTAGAATCTGTGCGCAGATTTGATATGTTCACACATGGCTCGTCACTGGGGTCTTTCCACGCTGCATGCTACGGTGAAATTGCATGAAGAGGGCAATGTAAACACCTCGTCATATCCTGGATCAATCTTGACTGAATTGCGTGGAGTATTAATCCTGATTGAATTGCGTGGAGAATTCTGCGACAATCCTCTCCAGCAACGCATTTCATCATTCTCGTCGCTTTGATCATATTGTGATAGTCATAGACGGCAATGTAGCAGACCGTACGGACGAAAGATGGCCAATACGATTGGACAACTTGTTTAAGACGGAGATGCACTCGACGGCGTCATCACCGCGTTTCATCACCAACGCCAGCGATTACAGATACGCGAGACCCGCGCATCAGCCAGCAGTCAACGATTAGGCAAATCACTTTCATGCAAGATTGGACACTTTGTTTCATAATATTCTTCACGGTTTCGTTTCAAGCTATCTAAACAGCCATTTTTCGTCGCTCGTAAAGGTGGGGTAAAATTTTCCTGAGCATGGCAATGCAGTGGACGTGCCGTTGCAAGGTGCTAAGCTTTTCCATCATCATCAACCACCAAGTCGTATTTTTTGAGGCCACAAAAGAAAATTAAGTCTGCAAGGTATCAAGACTGAAAGAAGCGGGCGTCGTCGCGACACCCTGATGAGGCGGGAAGGAACTCCATGGCCAGGCAAGCAGCGCGAGCCTCCTGCCATGCCGATGGTGCACCTTCCCGAAGAAGAAACAACCTCATTACAACTCGCCATCAAACACGATGCGAGCCGCTTACTTCTTGCCAGCAGCCTTCTGGGCAGACTTGGTGACCTTGCCACCAGCCTTCTCCGACTTGTCGACGGCCTTGATGACACCGACGGCAACGGTCTGACGCATGTCACGCACGGCGAAACGGCCGAGAGGCGGGTAGTCAGTGAAGGCCTCAACGCACATGGGCTTGGACGGCACCATCTTGACGATGGCGGCATCACCAGACTTGACGAACTTGGGGTTGTTCTCGATCGACTTGCCAGTGCGGCGATCGATCTTCTCGAGGAGCTCAGAGAACTTGCAGGCAATGTGCGCCGTGTGGCAGTCCAGCACGGGGGCGTAGCCGGCACCGACCTGACCGGGGTGGTTGAGGACGATGACCTGAGCGTTGAACGAGGCGCAGGCCTTGGGCGGGTCGTTCTTGGAGTCACCGGCGACGTTGCCACGACGAATCTCCTTGACCGACACGTTCTTCACGTTGAAGCCGACGTTGTCGCCGGGGACACCCTCAGCAAGCTGCTGGTGGTGCATCTCGACCGACTTGACTTCAGTGGTGACGTTGGCGGGTGCGAAGACGACGACCATGCCGGCCTTGATGATGCCGGTCTCGACACGGCCGACGGGAACTGTTCCGATACCACCGATCTTGTACACATCCTGCAGGGGCAGACGCAGGGGCTTGTCGGTGGGACGGGCCGGGGGGTCGATGGCGTCGATGGCCTCGAGCAGCGTCTTGCCAGTGGCCTTGACCTTGGTCTCCTTCTCCCAGCCCTTGTACCACGGGCAGTTGGTCGAGGCGTCGATCATGTTGTCGCCGTTGAAGCCAGAGATGGGCACGAAGGGCACGTGCTTGGGGTTGTAGCCGACCTTCTTGATGAAGCTCTGCACCTCCTTCTGGATCTCCAGGAAGCGCTTCTCGTCCCACTTGGCCGTGTCCATCTTGTTGATGGCGACGATCATCTGCTTGACACCCAGAGTGTAGGCGAGCAGGGCATGCTCACGGGTCTGACCATCCTTGGAGATACCAGCCTCGAACTCACCGACACCGCCGGCGATGATGAGAATGGCGCAGTCAGCCTGCGAGGTGCCAGTGATCATGTTCTTGATGAAATCACGGTGGCCGGGCGCGTCGATGACGGTGACATAGTACTTGGGCGTCTCGAACTTCCAGAGGGCGATATCGATGGTGATACCACGCTCACGCTCGGCCTTGAGCTTGTCGAGCACCCACGCGTACTTGAAGGAACCCTTGCCAAGTTCGGCAGCTTCCTGTTATCTTTGTTAGCATCATGTCACTTTCATTTTGTTAAGAACATTCATCTGCGCTGATCGATGTAAATGTGCGGTGATGAAATCTCTTGGCAGGGTTTCGACTTGTTTTGTGAGGCGGAATGAAATTCCAGGGGCTCCGGTGGTGGGAGGAAAAAAATTTCAAGTGAGGGGCGGCGGGGCAGACATGGTGGCAATCACAACAAAGAAGACACCCGCTTGAGCAGAGATTTTGAATCTCTCTAAGGGTCAGAAAAATTGCAGCAGCGTGAAGACAAAACGGAAAAGAAAGCTCCGTTCTGAGCGCGTACCTTCTCGAACTTCTCAATGGTACGCTTGTCGATACCACCGCACTTGTAGATCAAGTGGCCTGTAGATGTTTGTGAGCCAAAACCCTCTCTTTACTATCTCACCAGCGCATTTTCGCTGAGGACTGGAGGAACATACCAGTGGTGGTCGACTTGCCGGAGTCGACGTGGCCGATGACGACGACGTTGATGTGAGTCTTCTCCTTACTGAGCGTCAAGTTAGCGTCGTGATCAACACCTCACTGACCAGGCACTGATGCCGCCAGTGCCTGATCTCAGAGAAAAAATTTTACTCACCCCATGATTGCGGTTGTGAAAATTGACTAATGTGAAAAGATTTCTCGTTGAGATTCGATTCGTTTCTTTTGAGAGAGCAGATACTTCAGCCGATGTGAAGAGGTCTGGTGATGTGTTAGTCTTCGTCTGTGAGGTGACCAAAATTTTAAGGGCATGGGAAAAACTTACATGCTTGACGAAGAGGAAAGAAAGAAGGAAGATGAACGTGTGAGGCACGAAGGGGATTTTTAAAGGCGGGGTGGGAGAGGGTGGAGTGCGGGCAGCTCAGCGCGCGGCAAGCCGCAGAGTCACTCACTTTTTCCCTACCATTTTGCTGGTGGTGGGGCAGCGATGAGTCTTGAAATTTTTTTCCCTTGTTCCCTTCCTTTTTTTTTTTTCTGCCTACAGTGACAAGCAGTCTGAGTGTCAACAACTGCTGGTGTGCTAGTACCACCACCGGATATTGCTGGTGCTACTACCACCCAAAAAGCTTCGAGCCTCTGCGTTGCCATGACGGTGTCTTGCCCACCACCACCAGCGGCATCGTGCCCACCTTTGCGACAATCCATGCACCCTTCGGCGCTTGCTGCCCTACCTCTTGCTATCACTGTGGCAACAGCGCCCTTACTCCATGGTCGCTTGAATCTTGCTTTGAACTTCGTACGTGGCTATAATGCTCGTGACTGTGAATCATGGGCCAGTGCTACGGTCTCTATGACTCCTCTGCTTACGCGGGCTGAACGAGACTCAGCAGTATAGCGTACGGACAGGGCATGACAGTACGGCGTCCTTATCATGAGGCCGGAAAGAACTAGACTGGTCCTGCTATGAAAGTTGGGCGCGCCTCTGAGCCGCTAGCAGACGAAAAAAAAAAAAAGCAGTGGAGGGGTGGAGGGTCCACATGCTAGTCAAAAAGCCTGCGGTGCCGTGCTGCAGAACAGCGCAGTGGCAAACGTGGCTGCTGCTCTTAGGGCTCGAAGCAACCCACACCTTTCCATTGGCATGATGCTCAGAAGGACCCCGTACCCTTCCCACCAGCCAGCAGGACCGGAGATTCAGTGGGGTTCAGTTTTCTGTGTAGAGCGCGAAAGAAAACCAAAACAATTGCACACCCACTATGGCCCGGGTGAGAAGGCCGATATGTTTGACGAATTTGACGGCCTGCAGGACGGATGCATGTGCAATGCACGGAGATGTACGAGAATGCGACTCTATAGTTTACTTAGACTCGCAAGAAGGCGACGAACATTCAGTTATGTGTGGTGCGATCCGCAATGCGTCTCGTGCCGAGTAGAGCCGACGAACCTCGATTTATCTGGGTCATTACAGCTTCTAAGGCGGCAGAACGCAAGATCTGTCAAGTGTAGCTAAATCTTCATGATCTGACTGTTGATTCTCAAGATGAAGGCGACCCTCGTTGCTCTACTCGTCAGGACAAAAACATGGCTCCCGTGAGACCGTGACACTTCATACATTTTGATATTAGGAATTTATCTTCTACAACTCCGAGAAGCAAGTATGAGGTCATATGCTGTAAACTCCGCTACTGGCGGTACCTCCGATCAGCGTGAGGATCCCTTGAAACGCAAGTACCAATCGTGTTCCGTGGTATCGCTCCATTCATTCAATCCCTGCTTGGCACTCATTAACCGTGTTTGCTTCATCTGCTGTTCAGTCCAAGGCAGAGCTGATGACTCACATAGAAATTTGAATATCATGAAACCCGCGTCAGCTGTGCCAAGACCCGATGAATTTCCCATGGCATCAATCATGGTACTGTCTAGGGAGAACACTATGTACGCATATTAATGCATTATAGAGTGAATACTTTGAAAGTCTACAATAATTGCAATCGAAAAATCAAGAATTGAATTTAATCTTTTCAAGGGTAGTTCACTCGCAATGCGGCTGGACCCTGGTCTCGATTCTGCAGATCACTGCGTGCCCTAGCGTACTACAGACCCGGCCCGATCTCGCCATTCAGCTTCACCGACATGAATTTCGTAGTTCTAGATGCTCTAATACTGCATTTCTGTTCACAAGCCTTCCATGTTCCGCTTAGCATTTCCAGTAAAACGCCGTCGCTATGCTGAAGGTAAAGTTCAATGTGAGTGTTGTAGGAATTGACGTATTATTGCTGCTCGCTGCTTGGCTTGGCTCCTGTTTGATGTCAGTTGATGCTTCAGAGAAGATTCAAAGCTCGCTGCAACATTTGAAACCGTTGGGAGGGCTCGAGGATAACAAAAGAAAAAGTACTTGTGACAGAACATCGGCTTCTGCAAACATAATCCATCCCGCTTTCCAGCAAAGGCGCATGTTCAAAGCCTCAAGATTGAGGTGAGAGCTTGCACGTGACGTATGCAGATAGGAACGAACGGATGCGACTGTGACGCGCCAAGATCATCATGACAGGCTCGGCGCATGGTGCAGGCGCAGGTGCGGGGGATGTGAGTGAGAAAAGCGAGAATGGCACATACCGATGACCCAGCCAATGCCGCTAACCAGGCCACTGGTCACGGCATTGCTTACCATATCCCTCTTCCGCACCCTCCCTTCCCCGTCATGCTGCTCCCGGTCGTCGTCCAGCCCAGCTCTGCCAGCAGCAACAGCAGGAGGTCCCCCCCACCCCCCCCCCCGCCCCGCCCGCCGCCCTGTCCAGCAAAAGCACTCTTTTGCAGAGCTGCCGCTGCGCCTCGGGCGACATCAAAGAGTCCCATTGGCGCCTCTTCCTGGCCCGCTCCCCATTTGCGGCCTCCGGTGCCCTCAGCATTGGGTATCCACGCCTCTGCACCGAATCCACCGGGCAGGTGTCGATCGCCACCGGCCATGCGCATCGAAGACCTCTTGTCTCCGCTGTCATCCCACTGCATCTCAATTTCCGCCTCCTTTGCCGTAGCAGCGTTGACCTGAGCCTCGCACTCCTGCCAAGCCTCCAGCACCTGCGACAGTGCGGGAGGCGGTGCAAATTCCAATGCGCTAGCCAGCAGCTCCATCTTCTGCTCCAGCCGTCGCAAGTATTTCGGTCCGTCACGGGCCTCAGACCGTGACTCGAAGCGTCCCGCAGCAAGAGCCGTCCTCCAGAGAGAGTTCTCATCATCGATCGCTTCCCAAGTGTTCGGCGTCGCTCGGCCAGCGAGACGAGTGGTGATGTAGGAGTATGCTGTGTCGAAGTCGCCAGCCTTGAGGCTTGCACGGATCGATTTGGAGGCTACAGCCTGGCTAGCCATATCTATTGCGTGAACAACGTCTGTCATATCGGCGGTGAGGAAGACAGGGGAGGTGTACGACTGAGCCGCGGGCTGCTGGTGGTGGTGCAACGAGTTGATGCCAGTGAGCTTGCCGGAAGAAATGACCAGCAAACCTGAACGAACGAGCTCGGTCGCGATGCGTGTGAGGTCATCCAGCGACGTGTATGCGTCTTCGTTCTGCGCAAGTACCTGGTCGATCAAGGTCAATGGCTGAACCTGCATTCGGATGTTGACTGGCACGCATGCCACGCCATGCTGAAGTGAGAGCGAGTACGACGAGAGGGAGTGGGTTGCACGAATGAGAGATTCCAGCCTGGGAAATTTGCTAGACTGTGGGAAATGCTGTCGAAAAGTAGCAACGATATCACTGGCCTTTTTCATGCCTCCACGAGTGCGATTACCATTGGTAGCGCTATCAAACATGGACAGCGCGACGGCAACCGCAGCTTCCTCAATCAGATCGCTACTCAGGGAGCCTTGTCCAGCCAGATATATGTCCTGTGCCAGCTTGTACCGCCCAGAGGACAACAATGCCTTCAAAAAGGACGTTTCCATCTCCTCTTCGCTGAGCTGGCCCCACATTCCGTGTGAGATTATCGACTTGCCATCCGTTGATGCTGGCCTGTTTCTGAGTAGCGAGACGTTTTCTCGGAGCTGCAAACACGCCCTTTCGTCGACCTCTCGGTTGCTGACAATGTTCAGGTATCTCTGCAACAGAGTCTTTTGCTCAGTTGGTGTGCCCAGCATGGCCATCTGCATGTTCTTGAGTATAGGCGACGGCGTCTCCAGGCTCAGCAGCTTGATGGACGATTTGAGGTACCATGCAGCAAAGCTGAGCGAGTCGGCAGTCAGCTCAGTGAGAGGGTTGCCTTCTGAGAGGAGGTCGCTAGAACTCGTGTTGAGCACGCTGTGCCTGGCTCTCTCGAAGAAGCTCTCAGGCAGACTTGATTTTGGTGAGCTGCCGCTCAGGATTTCAGCAACCGGCTCATCATGGCCCAATTGTTCTGCCGTCTGGAGCAGTATCTGCTCAAGAGATTCGAATGCGGCCTCGGATGCATCTTGGATCGTGTAGAAAAGGCACAGAGCGGTGCGAGAATAGTCGCGGCGAACCTGTGCAAGTATTGGAGACGATGAAGCCGGAGAAGACCCCCAGAGTAGCGTGCAGATCTGGGCGTCACTCTGGATTGTGTAACCTCCGTCATCTACCGACTCTGGTCCTCTCCATGAGTCATTTTGCACAAGAGCGAGCGCCATAACCGGGTCACGTTCAGCAAGATGAAGCAGCCAGTTGTTGACCCATCCCCACACGGCCACGGCTGACGCACTCTTTGCCCTCTGAGTATCAAGTCCTGCCGAGTCCTTTCCACTACCGACGCGGCGACATGTCTCGCCCAAGAGCCACGGACCTACAATCTGATTCAAATCTCGAATGTAGACATCGACACTGCTGGGCAAGCCAAGGCCACCACCAATCAGGCTGTCCAAAGCGGCGCCTCCTCGTAGTTTCTCAAAGGCATCCAGGGAGACCGTCTCGTCCCTATCTGCGTAAAGCTCGTAGTTGAGTCGCAGCAGTGGCAGGACTGTGGTGGCCATCCAAAGCTTGAGGTAGGAACTGTGGTCGACGAATGGCTCAACCAGCTGTCGCACCAGGGCCAGGGCGCCCGTCTCGGAGTCTATTCGGCGTGATCGCAGCAGAAGGAAGGATACGAACTCAGGCTGAAGACCATCTTCGCCAGCGTTCAGTGTGTTTTCGGTTGTGGTGAGGGGCAGCAGAGGCATTGACCTCACTTTTTGCCGGGCCTCTTCTGGTGAAAGGTCACTTTCGCCCTCCTCCTTCTGGGTTTTCCCATCTCCCTCCGATTGATCTTTGTGGTCCACATCTTGCAG
Organism: Erythroxylum anguifugum; assembly: GCA_027478595.1. Taxonomy (NCBI): domain Eukaryota; kingdom Viridiplantae; phylum Streptophyta; class Magnoliopsida; order Malpighiales; family Erythroxylaceae; genus Erythroxylum; species Erythroxylum anguifugum. The sequence continues at coordinate 43,463 of JANIPN010832392.1, forward strand.
TTCGGCAAGACCAAACGCTAGTCCTTGCAGCAAAGGGAGGTAGATGGCTGGATCTGTGGCTTCCGGCAGAAAGGTGAGCAGGATGCGCAGGACGAGTTCGGAGTCTAGGGAATGTCTTCTGGATATGGACTGTAATCGGGGCAGATCTGCCTCCACAGCAGCTTGGACGGCATCGAGGAGAATCTGCGCGTTCGTGCGCGATGCCGGCATATTTGAAAGCTGTTCTTGAATTCACATCTGAGCGGGAGAGGCGAGCTGTCAGCAAAGCGTCCACCAAGCCAGACCATAGCAATGATGCTGACGGAGTTGAAACCCGGTGCGAGTACAAGCGGGGCTCGCTCCGAATCTATTTCCAGAGGTGTTGAGTGGAGAACCGTCGAGAGTTCAGCTGCGAGTCAATGAGAGAATTTGAGAATTTTGTGTACCTAGCTATTTTGACATTTGCGGCTAAGAACATTGGTTATCAGAGCATTCTCGTGATAGTAGAACAAATTTGGTTGGAAGTGTGATTAATGAGAAGTGGTACAAATTATATCTCATTTCTCTCCTTCCACCTAGATAACTCCAGCAGTTGAATCATGCGGTTGATGGAAAGACTGAATGAAGAGATAACGAATGATTGCTCAGACACATGCTCAAGTAACGGGAATTGCTTCTTGAAATCTGTTTTGATAAATGCAACAAGTCATCACATCAGAAGATGGCCAGCACTTCTCTGTCAAGCAATCCGCATCAAGGGCGGCTTGGTCAGCCGTTTCCCTCTTGCGGCATACGCTCCGACGCGCCAGCTGTCACCCGAAAAATCCGACGCAATGCCACTAAACCCGATGAGCTACTGATTTTCTGTGATTCGCGCGATGATCGTGCGTGGGAGGAGGAGGAGGAGAAGGAGGGCGGGCAGAGAAGACAGACTGGCAACCCGCCAACCAGACAATGGTTAGCACGACAGAAACAGGAAGTGGACGAGAGGCATCGAAGAGGAAGATCAACAGTCAGAGCTGCAGCTTAGCGAAAGAGGAGGCAGGCCGTCCAAAGCACTGATCTTGATCAAACCGCTCGCTTGCTGGTGCGTGTTTGCTACCATGCGCTTCTCCTCCTCCTCCTCCTCCTCCTACTCCTCCTCCTCCTCCTCCTACTCCTCCACCACCACCACCACCACACAAGCACGCGCAACTACCGGCTTCTCCTCCACCTCTCTGCCTCTCACACACTCTCTCCACTCGCCTACTTTCGCGTCCTGTCTTTCCACCCACTCCGCTCGTTTCTCGCTCTCTCTCTCCTTCTCGCTCTTTTTTCTCCACCCGCACATTTTCATCCTCTTTTTTTTTTTTTTTTTTTCTTTCTATTTTACTCTCACTGCTGACTCTCAGTAATGTAATCTGTGACGACGAGCAAAGATGACCCTTGTTTCTATATGACGACTTACGACCCTTGTACACTCTCGACTCGTATCATCCACCGCACGTAACATTTAACATAATTTCCTTCGCAAACGACCTGCCTGGCGCATCACCTCTGCGAAATGTCGAGCCTGGCGGACCTCCTGAACCCGGAGCCGTCGAGTACAGGGCCTGGCGCAAACAGACACTCGTCACCCTCTTCCCCTCCCCAACGCGACGCGCCGTCACGTCCTGCGCCCATTTCGACCTCGCCAGCAGCCGGCCAGCAATCACATCGACGAAACGAATCTATAACCAGCCCATTGGAGGCGCTGGCGATTGCGGCAGCAAGTAATAGCAACAGCTATAACGTCACCAATGGCGATGGTGGTGGCAGCAGCAGCAGCAGCAGCAACGGCAACATTGACAGTCGCAGTAGCAGTAGCAATAGTAACATCAACACCACCTCAGTGACGCAATCGAAACCCGCCTCTTCGCCCTCTTCTCATCCTCCCAATCCATATCTCAACACAAACCCCTACGCCTTCAAGCCGCAAAATTCGCCACCTGCCGCGCGTCCTGCCAGCCGATCACAGCCAGCCGGTTCGCACTCGCCTCAACCCGCCGACGAGACTGAAGTGAACTCGCCAATTTCTCGCCAACACCCGGTCAAATCTTCACCCAACGCTGAACCTCCTTCTATACCACAAAACTCTCAATCGGATCCAGCGACAACGCAGCCGACAGTGGTTAAGAAGGAAATGTCTGATGAAGCGGCAGTCAAGTCGACGCTGACTCCTGATGCACCACCTGTCAAAGCCGAGGAAGCAAAGGCAGCCAATAAACAAGATGGAGGTGGCGATTCTGAGATGAAAGATGATGGCTCGCTAGCGGACGCAAAGCCTACCAAGGAGCCAAAGAAGGCGGTCGCAGCGACCAAAAAGGGTACAGCCAAGGCGAAGAAGGACACCGGCGACTCGACAACGGGCGGCAGAAAGCCTGCCGCCAAGAAGCGCAAGCTTGAACCCGAGTCAAAAGACGGCACTCCCTTCAGTCAAAGGTCGGGCACACCAAATTCGAGAAGCTCGAAAACACCAGCGACAAAACGTAGCCCGCAACAATCGCCGGTGCCGCAGCTTCCTGCCGCTGTTCCCAACGGTGGTGACGACGAGTCGGAGGTTGGGAGCGAAGAGGATGGGGAGGTCTTTTGCATCTGCCGACGGCCGGACGACCATACGTGGATGATAGCGTGCGATGGAGGATGTGACGACTGGTTCCACGGCACATGTGTGCGCGTAGACGAGGCAGATGGCAACCTGATCGACAAGTACATCTGTCCCAACTGCGAAAAGGCCGGTCAGGGTAAGACCATGTGGAAAGCCATGTGCCGGCTGTCGGGCTGCCGGGAGCCGGCCAGGGTGACGGGCAAGAAACCGAGCAAGTACTGCAGCGACGAACACGGGAAGCAGTTCATGGCCGAAATGGCGGCCGGCAAGGCTGGAAAGAGTAGCAGAGGCGATGACGGACGCAAGAGGCGAAAAGCAAACAAGACGGACATACGAGACGACGACCGTGCCCTGGCTGCCGCTCTGAAGGGAGACGACAGCGACGACGGGCACCAGGCACATCTGAGGGGTGGCATCCTCAAACCCAGCGAAGTCAAGGCTCTCACCAACGGTCTGACCAAGGCAGAAGACTTCAAGAGGCTAGGAGAGCCCATCTCAGCTCACGACGCATCCAACGGCACGGGCGAAACCAACAAGGCAGCAAACGACACCGACGGAGACGTGAAGATGGAAGACGGCGACACGGCCGATCCCGACCCCGACCCCGACACCGAAGCCGGGCCACCGCCCAAACTGCTCCAATTCACCGAGCAGGAGCAAAAAGCGCTGGACTGGGCGAGCAAGAAGCGGGAAGAACTCAGCGCGCGCCTATCCATGCTCGGCGACCGGGACAAGCTGCTGTCCATGGTCAAGGCGCGGCACAAGAGCACGCTGGAGGAGCTGCGCAAGAAGGACAAGAGCGTCAAGGACATTTGCGGCTACGACTCGCGACTCACCTGGAGCGATCACGACTTCAACCAATGGCGGGCCGACGACGAGGGCAAGACGGCCCTGTCGTCAGGCACGCTGCCGCCTCCTCCGAAACGGAAGCCCGAGGAGACCAACGGCAACGGCAACGGCAATGGCAACGGCAATGGCGTGACCGCTGCCACCGCCGGCGGAATGGTGGAAGAAGAAGAAGACGAGATTGGCCGCGGCGTGTGCAAGAAGAAGCGCTGCGAGCGGCACAAGACGTGGGCCAAGCTCGAGCAGCAGGAGATCAACCTGTCGCGCAGCCAGTGCTGGCACGAGCAGCGCCGCATCGACCGGGACGAGGAGGATCTCAAGGATAGAGCGCTGATGAGGCAGCGAGAAGCACGATAAAAAATTTTTTTTTTTATATTAAAAAAAAAGACAAGAGTCGGAAGAAGACAATGGCGCCACCAAAAAAAGAACTCATGTGTGTAGACACTTGTGTTCGCCTTTCTTCTTCTCCTCAATACCAGAATTCTTGATGGATTTGATGCTGACATCCACTTATTCTATTCCCGTGACTTTTGCTCGTCCCTTCTGTGCGTGTGACTGTTGTCTTTGGGGGTCCATCGTGACAACGACTGGACCATTTGCGTGATCGTCACGTTACTATGTTCTACATGTACATTGGGGGAACGCTGATGAATGTCACCTCTTAATTAAAAAAAAAAAGGCATTTGTACTCTTCCCCGCAGCTAGCAGGCCCAGCTCATCGATGCTGCTATTGCTCAGGATCTCGAGCATGGGAATGTCTGCGCGACAGCAGCCCGGCAAAGCCAATTTCGGGTCTCGATCGCAGCAAGGGAATCGATACCATACGTGTGCAGAGCGGCTTGTCGGTCGAGATTTTCATCTTCTCCCACAACGACGATTTGGGCTCAGCTTCGCTACTAGGCCCTAGGCCATTCTATTCTATTGGATGAAATGCCTTCAGTCAGCAGCATCCGCCTTCCGCCAGTCACCATGCTCGTACTTGGGTAGGGCTGCGCCAAAGTTGCAGTGCCGGCCCTTTGCATGCGAATTGAAGATTCACACTCAGACTTGATCATTTGAGGGCTCGATCACTAGAGCGCTGGTTGTGGAAGCTTTTTCTTCTCTGTTGTTGTTGGGGGAGATGGTTTCAATGTCGCTCTGCTCTTTGTTATAGCATTCTGAGCTATCGGGGCACACACTCTCTTTCGTACCGAGTATCGACAGGCTGTTGGGGTCTGGTGCGCGATTGTTCCGTCTCACTATCGGGCTTGCGAATGTTGGTCCAGTCATACCTCTTGCGAGGCTGTGTCTGATCGAGGCAAGAGTGGGGAGCCGTCTCTGAAAGTACCTCGATATCGGACCGAGATCCCGTGGCAGAAGGTGGCGGTATACTGGCAGGCATCCAGCGAGGATGGCCGTCATCTGCTGCAGCGTTGTCCAGAACCTCTGCACTGTCACATCGAATGTATCCGAGCCCTTCCAATAACTTTCGACCAATCGAGCCACTGAACATGCAACGCATCTGTGGAGAAAACCGTTGGCCACAACTTCTCTTAATCATGACATGCGACTCAGACCGTGGACCAGATCCTCAATAAAGAAACAGGGAACTCACAGAATGCCAGGGCCAAAAACGAAAGAAAGCCCAACACGCTGACGTAAGGGCAGGTGTAACTTTCGGATGCAATTAATAGGCACAAGGAACATGAGAAACTCATGTACAGCGTCGATCGCTTCGAAGGCGAATGTGACGAGAGATAGGTTGATGCATTCCGCCGAAGGAAGGAGCTCTGGCGTCCATGCAGCGGCTATAGGCTTGCACTGGAAGATGACGACGAAAGTGATAGAAGCTGCCAGCCCGACGGCAACGGCGGCTAGAACATAAACGCTGCTTCTTATGAAGCAGGAGACGCAGAATATGCGTCGATAAAGAGATAAGATGGCGAGCTTCGAGAAGGCGATTGTCATGGTCGAGAGAATAGCGGAGATCGTGTTGGACACCCAGAGAGTCTTCAGGAGCCTGGGCGACGTTATATCGCTGGGATCGTCATACCAGCCAATCACTGCAAAGCTCCACAAGTCTGTGCCCGCGTTAGTCACAAAGATGATGGCAGCGAGAACGGAGAAGAGATCGTCCAGGCCCAGCGCCAGGCGGCCACGGTATCGACTCAGAAGACGGAGCAGGACAGCCACAGTGGCGATGCTGGGACACAAATATACGAAGACATGACCTTTCACCCCAAGCCTGGCTTCGTAAGAGGCACTGGAGCCAGCAGATGCCATCGTAATGGGGTCGGCGTGTTCGCGTTGAGTCGGTCGAAGACCAATAGGATATGTGGCTGTGAAGGAAGCGGTGCACATACTGGAGGAGAGCTAAAGTGTGAACGAACTTCCATACTGGTAAATCTGGATTATCTATGCATGTATCTAAACCGCCGATACAGCATATACCAACGAGTACGCTGCCAATTTGACGATAAAGATGAGGAATTTGACGCTAAGAAGAGGAGGACCGACCTTGCAGGAAGGCAGTGGCACAGGCATAGGCATAAGCCGAAGCCAGACTCGAGCTCGTTCAAGCTACACTGATGCACGGCCGCCTCTTCCAGCTGAACAAGCCGATTCGAGGGTGGGACAGCATCCTATCTGCTACTGGCAGTAATGAGGAGAACACTGGCAGCCTGGTGATAAGTAAGACATGTATGGCAACTGACATCAGCACGTGGCGGTCAGTGGGTCACAACGAGCGAGTCCGGAACTGGATTTGGAAACGACCCTGGGGTGCAGCTACTCAAATTGGAGCGCGCTCTCGCATGCTGGAATGTAGGTGCGACAAGGAAATAGTACTAGTGCTAGTAGTCTTGATATATCCATTCAAGGAAGGGACTATGCGGACTCGGAGCTATTGTGTGAAAAGTCCGCTTATACTTGCGCTGCTGGTGGCACCATAGTAGTAAGGCTGTAAACCGCACCTTCCAAATTCCCTGAGCTGAGCTGCTGTGTTGCCAACTTGAACCTGGATACTAGTACTAATAGGCAGTGGCACCTGACAACTTGACTCACCAAGGCTTCTGCCGTCGGACCAGGGTGTCTCTACCGCCACGGTGATCACGAAGTGTCTCACTGCTGATACTGTGAGATCTTAAGCGTCGGGATCATTCCCTTTGGTCGATCAACAGATGCATACCCAGGTACATGTACGGACATTCCAGGCCTTGAATCTGTGCAGCGTGGGCGTCAAAGGTGCGTCGAGCTAGGCCACTAGTATATTGATCACTTCCTTTATTGCACACGTGCATAAACATGAAACCAATTCAATGGTTCATAACGGCAGGGATGAACATGTGAATAAATAAGATTTCTAGCCCTCTGATACTGTCTTCTCTGGAGGTGTCGATCATGCTGAGGAGACGTTTCCTGCATGTTTGCTCCAAGGGCGCAGACACACTCACCGTTCTTCCGCCCCTAGGGGAGCAAAGAAAAGCATGGAGAATCCGAGTCGGAGGAGACAGACGGTCTACCCATTTTTCTGCAGTGTGATACCAAGTGAGCATACTGCGCTTTGCTCCACTTGATCATTGCCTTACACGCTTTCGTCAATTCGCCAGTGTTGACGCTTCAAGAAGCCGTAGTGCTCTACCGTGACTGACTTGGACGCATAGGAAAAAAATGTCAAAGCCTTGGAGGACCTGTCAACTACTCTCATTCCACAAGATATGTTGCCTAGTTGTCCCTTAATTGGCCTTTCTGTTCATCGACCGCACCCAGCTCTGTATCAATACGTCTTTTGAGAAATTCATGTGTTGCACGGATACAGAAAACGGCCGCTGTAGCAGCGGCAGCGGCAATGCAACCGCCTACCAAATGCGAAGCTATGGATGAGTTTGGATTGTGAGTATCATACTCCCCTACTACTGCCTGCAATTTCCGTACTGCTCCTCTGAAGGAAGGCGGCCTGAATGAGTCACAGCCGGCAGTAGCTGGCCAAGACGTAGATGGCTTTGCCTGGCTCACCTCGCCACCGGTATATTGAGCTCTGCCTTCTTTTTATGCCCCGATTTTACTGTTGTCACGAATGTACAGACCACTATCAACAATGCCTGTAAGGAAACACAGAAACTTGCATGTATCGCAGTTGCTTTCGGTCGTGGCACTGTGCTCACAAATAGTTTATGGGGACGTATGCTGAATCTGTTCGGCATTGAAAAGCTCGACTGTCTAGCCGTGGACATTTTCCAGTCTTCTTTTCCTTCCTCTTCTTTCAATTTTCAGAGATCGGCTCAGCGATACGTGGCGTGGCATCGATCTTCAGCAGCACCACTGTCGGGCGTGCAATCGCTGCGGTAGGTGGAGTTGGCAGCCAAATCGGCACTTTGAATATTCTGGTTTAGCTGACCCCTCTGGCTCAGTATTCCCCATGTCTGGCCCAGCTTGGTGCTATATAGGCTACAGGCAAAATGACTGGACCAGTCGTTAGAGGCCTGTCTGCAGATGGCAGTGTGGCATGGTGTTGGGCCTTTACATCGATCTCTGTATTGCCTGCGCCCATGGCGTCGGCGTTTGTGTTCTTGCTGCCCAGCAGAAGGCCGAGACCGCACGAGATGACGCTCCGGCTTCATCGACTGATTGATCTTGTCGGAAGTCTCACTTTTGCTGGAGTATGATTACGCTCATTCTTCTCTGTCAGGCTCTTCAAATCACTTCGGATCAGCTTTCCAGCTGTACAGAAGAGAACTTCTACAAGTGTCGTCTTCGTTGCAATCTACCTGAAGCTTCTCTACTTCCAGCACGTCTGTGACGAGGGGGTTGTGAAGTCCGGTAAACTGGTCTTTTGCCTTGGTGCTCTGTAGTCGTCATCACTGCAGTTGAACGGCCATCGTCAGGCCCAAATACGGCGTTAACATGTCTTGCCCTAAGCGTACTGTACTCTCTCTATCCGGAGCTTGAGAAGCGTTGGAGTGCGTGGTAGTCGCAGTCACATGGCTTGGCTTGTTTGAGATGGTACCGGAATGAATTAAAAGTAATTCGAGATGACTTCGGATTGAATTGGTAGTTGGTTGTCTGGTATCAGGCGAAGATAAGGAGTTGACAAAATTTGAAGAAGTCATGATATTTAGCATTGGGTAGGTCACCCACCTAGGTATGGTCACATACGACTCCCTATCAATTTCGTGCACTTGTAACAACCTAAGACAAAGACGTAGAGCTCAAATTCACAACTGACTATTGCAACGCTCTTTCCTTCCGCTTCGACAGCTTGAAACCGAGAGAAATTGGTTGCATCATTACCTCCTTCCGTGTTCGTATGGGAGCAATCGGTCTTGCCTCGGCAGAAACAATACTTGGTATCCACAGTACTTTCTCCGAACGTTTGTCTACCAATGTCACGGTTCAACAACTTGAACTCAGCCCTCTTTAGTAGCCAGCTCAGGCTGTCAGACAATGTCCAGTTCGGGCTTCTCTTGCAAACGAGTTCAGCAAGCAAGGGGCAAATTGTCAAAATTTCACATTAAGAAATGCTCAAGAAAAGTGCTCAACATTATGCGACCCGTGATCTATTCACTCCAAGAAGGATTGGCTCGCCACCGCAATTTGCATGGTTCATAGGCGCGCGCACGAGTCCTGGCCACAATAGATTGTTTGACCCCAGGACAGGACCGAATGTAACGCTTCTCAGCCAGACTTTTGACTCTAGTCGTTTTTTCTCTTCTCTTCGTCTTTCTGACGAAGGAGATACCATGTTCTTGTCAACAGCAAAATTGTATGGGCTGATGAGATGTGTCCACATACACCCGAGTCCTGAGCCTCATGCTGACAGCTCGTTTCTTTGACCGGTGTGCACGCTTATGTTCAGCGCAGGACTGAAGCTGATTAAGGGACCATGGGAATAGCTTAATCATACCGTTGACAGGACTGTTGACAGGACTGTTGAGTTTTGGTCATCGTACAGTGGAAGAATCAGTCACTGGCCCAGAAAAGTGGTCCTTGTACGCTCTCTGTCCGCTCTAAAGTCCTTCACGATGACTCTGGAACTTCCTGTGGGGGTTTAGAGGATGTCAGGAGTATATAGAGGATGCAAAACCCCTACAGGCTTGCTTCCCAATCTTTCTCAGTCTCAGTCCAGAGCATTGTGACGTCCCATCAATCACAGGACGACTGAAAACCGACAACTTCACCTCCACCAAAGTCCTCACTGATCAGCCAAAAACATGCACACCCTCTCCGCTCTCCTCCTCGGCCTCGCTGCCTCCGCCAGCACAGCCAACGCAGCAGCAGCTGCCCCAGCCGCAAGCAACAGCAACCTCTGGAACATCACGAACCTCTCAATCGTGGGTAGCGGGCCCGTCGGCAGCGCCGGCTCCGTGAAGTTCTCGTTCAACGTAGCCAGCACGTCCTGGGGCAACACCGCCTGCACCGGCACCGCGACGTCCGACCAGACCAACTACAAGTGCCCCGGCGCGCAGGACATCACCGGCTTCACCAACGAGGGCACGTGCAAGGCGCCGGGCGTCAGCTTCGTGTTTGACGCGGGCACCAGCGCGTCTGGGGTTAGCGGATACTATATGGATGTGGCGTACAAGAAGAATGGCGACTACACGACTGGCTGCGTGTTTTTGAATGGCAAGTACTTCACTTGTGGCAAGGATGCGAAGGGCAAGGTGTTTGAGAGCTATACGGGGCCGAAGAGCGTGCAGATCAATTTGAACGCGCCGGGGGCTGGGTGCCCTGCTCCGCCGAGTATTCCGACGAAGTAGGGGGCGTGCTCATGCTATGGGAAGGAGGAATTGATGGAAGCTTACGATGGCGGAGATGTGGGAAGCGAGAGCGAAAATTCAAGATAAGGAGGAGTCCTGGTGAAGACGAGCGGAGACTGCCTCGGTATGCGATATGGCTATGGTTATGAGATGGAGATTGGAACCTCCTCCTGACATTTGGGCAATGTGAGCCATGGTGGAGAAGTTCTCACTGTGGTGGTATGAGAGTCGAAGGAACATAACAGTGCGGAATGTGAAGTCATAGAAGCGAAATATCTCAATCACTCGTTCAAGATGTGCCACAAACCCTTTGTCATCGTCTCAAGTCAGCTGCATGTCTGCCGCAATGTGTTGTAGATTTTATTACAATGAGTCTCAAGTGAAAGCCACGACTCTCCTTCAGCTCGACCCCAATGCAAATCTGTCACCTCTACATCGCGCGTTCTCGCATCAGTCGAACAAACGAGATTAACACCCTCTGATGCCGATACAACTCACACATATTTCGAGCCATTGAACCGCAGTCTACACGAATTCACTAATTATGTGACAACGAGAAATCTCATCGACCTGCATTGCCACAGCTCGACGGCTCGGTAGACCAGTGAAGTGCTTGCAAATGGCACAAGCTGCTTCTAATATAACTCCTGCTCCTCTTTGATATACAAGAGGAAGTTGAGTCGTTGTTGGTGCCTCGCGTGTAGAAGTTCTTCAAAGCTGGTAGCAGTCGTCCCGAGCGACGGGAGTTGCGACAAACTCGCGGACGCATCCAACCTAAAGTCAATATAATATGCTTTAGTGCAATCAAGTCATGATCATGATCATGTCAGTCATAAGTACTGGACGTATCGCGCAAGAGTGAGCTAGCTCACGTATGGACCTTCACCAAATTTATTCTGGATATGCAAAATGTCCCTCCAGCTTCAGTACCCTCTTGGTGTTTGAGGTGAGTGACGTGGTAGTGGCAACTCGAGACAATTCGAGAAATGCATCATTAAACCGAACAATGTCCAAACGACAACCCACGACTTCTTCAGCAGCAAACCATAAGATGCCAAACGGTTCACCGGTTCGCCTTCATTGAGCGCCGCCGAGGTTGAGCGTACCAGCCATATCGTACTCGACCCACTCGTTCTTCGGCATGTAGCCGACAATCTTCCACGAGCTCTCGAACTTCTTGCAAGTAAAAGTGACTGTGCCATGGCCGTGCCCATGGTTGACGACCTCGGTCAGATCCTCGGACGCGTAACGTTGGTGGCCCACACGCGCCTGATACTCGACCTCGATCGATCCGTTGTCCAGCTTGTTCCATCGAGGCAAGCCAAGCAAGTGCTGAGTCTTGATGGTTTTGTCTCCGATGAGCTTGGAGACTGCGCCAGTAAATTCGTCGGGGGTCGCACCCTCCTGCAGCTCTCCGCCCAGCTTGGAATAATCCACGTAAATCGACGGTCCGAGCACCCTTTTTACGCGATCCCAGTCCTTGGTGTCGTAGCCCTCCGCCCATTCGAAGATGATGTTCTGGATGGCGAGGTAGTCTGTGAAGAATGGCATGAGTCAGGATTCAGGATTGTGAGCTCATCCGAGCAAGAAGGAGCAGACATACCCGAATGAGAAATGTCGGTTGACATGTTGACCTTAGTATCCTGATAATTGTGTGTGTCTGATATGAGTCTCGTTTTCTGCGGTTTTTCTTTTTGCTGCTTGGTTGTAGGAAATATAAACTTGAAGTAGGATGAAACTCAATGAAGAAGGGTTTCAAGGGTCCTTCCTGACTGCGTTAGGCCCACTAGTTGATGTATAAGGAGATGAAGGCTTCTTATGTTGAATGCAGCATGGATAAGAAGAGGGCAAACTACCAAAGTAGGTATATAGATGAGTCGGTATCTTAAAACAGGTATGGCTTGACAGGTCGGAGGCTCATGCGCCAAACCGCGCCAAGCCTTTCAGTGTTTTCCTACACCGAGACACTGGTGGCCCTGTTGTCGACCAGTCGTTAATGCATAAGCTCCGTCGTGGAGAAGTCTCGCGTTCGGTACCCGATGCAAGTACGTGAGTCCAGGCCTTCCACGCAGTAAGGTGGGCACGTCTTACCACCCCACTTATTGCCTCTCTCCTAGCCAGATCAGGCAGCGGCGAGTCACGAATTTGAAAAGGCAGGTGCGACTAAAATTTGCAGACGGGCTTGAGGTTTGCGAGCACGGAACAGGCTACGAAGGGAGATCATTTCTGGATCAAGACCAAAACGTCAACGCACGATTATAAATGGGATATATAATTGAAGAAAGTTAACGCTCTTCCGAAGAAAGCGCGTGAGGCTCGATAATGGCTGCAGTGCTGTCTCTACTTGACTGCTTTCCATCCTGCTCGACGCTGACTGTGTAATCTCTGAGGCGATATATGTTACGGTCATAGTCATCGCCAGACTCCAGTCGCGAGCTCCCCTCGTCATCAACGGAGAACAAGCCAAAACGTCTGAATGTATTGGGTTTCCGCCTCGAAATGACTTTCGGGGTCTCGTAGGACTTGTCTTCCGTAGTCTCAGCACCTTTACCGATGATTCGCCGGTAAAGGGGACGGAGAGTCGGTATACAGGCGGCTATCGTGATTACGCACAACTCTGCAGCAGCCCAGTAAACGAGAGGGGCAGTGTCATCTGATGAAGTGTCAGTTTCTCCAGCCCGTGGATTACACGTCGAAACCAACTTACAGGTAGGGTCGGCAGCGGCGAGCTTCGAAAGGTAGTAAGTCTTGACAATGGAGCAAGCTCCAGCGAAAACACCAATGCTCAAGGCGATGCCAATGCTGATCTTCTCCTTGAGGCCCATCTGAAGCCCGGACAGGTAATACCAAGGTATTATGGCGAATACAAAATCGGTGGCAGCACCCACAGCTGGAAGGCAAAGTCAGTCGAGGCGTAGGATGATACTGATATGCCAACACGACTCACCTCCAGTGAAAATTCCGAAACCAGTGATAATGTCGGCGGTCCAACAGTAGCCTCCGGGTATTGATCGGTCCCAATTGAATGCCAAGGGACGGCACTGAGCAAGGAATATGATGCTACAGATCCAAAAGACGATGGTGTTTAAGGCTATGGTGATCCACAAAAAGTAATGCAGCTTCTTCCCTGGGAAGAGACGCGATAGCAGATACGCTACCGAGGCCTTTCCTACGGGATATGATGCAGTGACGAGCACTTCGTATGCGAAGAATGCGTGCAGAGTTGGCATGAGCTGCGAAGGCGCAATGTCGGCGGCGTGTTTGCCGTAGCCATGACCAACTGACACAATCACAGCTACACTGTTTGCTAGGATAAAGAGCTGTCACAGGTGCAAGAGCAGTCAGCATTTATGAGAAAAACGTGAAAGAAGCACACAATCTCCTGCGGGGTGACGAACCCAACTCAAGATGATGAGGCTATCATCCCAGCCAAACTGAGGCTTCAGCAGAGTCCGGGTGATGACTCGGGCAAAGACAAAGACTCCTCCCAAGGCGACTGTGAGGATGACAATCGCCAGCACCAGGGGACCTTTATCATCGGACATGATTCCGACGGAGAATTGAAAGGCTTGCGCAAAGCGCGAAAAAGTTGCCTGAAGTTCAACAACTTGGACGTGGATGTTTTTGCGAAGGGAAGGAATGTGGAGAACGACTTGACAGGCGTCTAGTTATTGAAATCAGCTCGCCAACATTTAGGAGGTCAACGACTAGCAGCTGGCGCCAAATCTATACTAGGGATGACAAGTTGCACTTGGGATGGAAAAGGGTGGCAAGGCGTCCCCGTTGGGATGGCAGGAATGACAGGGATGACAGGGATGACAACGCTGACGCCAGTCGGCTAAAGCCAAACTCTGGAACCAGTCAAACGCTAGGACAACAGGTGGCATGGGACGCAATGCAACCCAATCACCGGGACCCACCGGACCACACCCAATTGCAGCCTCCGCGGCAGATCTGACGCGGCAAGGACTCGAAAGAAGTGCTGACTTGCGAGCTGAATACTGCCCCTCAACGTTGTGATATCAGGCCTGAACCTCATATAATATCGAAAGACATGTGCTCTCCACCGAGTTCTGGCCGAAGTGTGAAGTTCACTCGTGCTTACTCCCTGATAAGAGAAGGAAACAAAAACTGTGCTCAGAATGGCTTCTCTGACGGCTTTAGCTGAAGAACTGCTTGCGAGGGCGAAGAAGATTGATGCACTCTTGGAGGAGAAGAAGCTTCCATACACGTCCTTCAAGGAGGATAGCTTGGAGTCACTGCCAGAGGACGTACAGCCTTTGAGATTCGAGCTTCTCGACCTGAGCCATGACATTCGGCAGCTGGCGAGAGGTGCTCGCCTTGCGGGGCTCAACATCGCATATAGTGTGAGATTGAAAGGTTCTTGGCAATGGAATCATTAGCTGACCATGTCACTGCAGTGGACCGATCTTGTCATTCTTCGCATTGTATGGCACTACAAGCTTGCTTCCGCGGTGCCGGTCAACGGCAGTGCCACGTACGACGAGATCTCAAAGGCCAGCGGACTGAGCACTCTGCTCGTCCTCCGCACCGTCCGAGCAGCCATGTCGATGAACATCTTTGACGAGGCAGAGCCTGGCAAGGTATGCCACACGGCAATCTCCAGACTCATGGCCGAGGACCCCGAGTACTACAACGCCATTGGACTCCAGGTACAAGACTGGGCACCGGCGAGCTTGAAGCTCATCGATGCCTGGGAGAAGTATGGACCAGAGATTGGTGAGCCAGACAAGAGCGCGTTCAGCCTGGCCAACAACGGACGGTCGCTGTTCACCGCTCTGGCCGAAGAACCAGAGAGAGCCCATCGCTTCGACTTGGCAATGAAGTACTATGCCCAGGACAAAGACTTCCAAATCGAGAGCTACATCGTTGAAGCATTTGACTGGGCGAGCCTGGATAAGCCCGGTTCGCGGGTGGTGGATCTCGGAGGTGGCTACGGCCACATCTCCCAGACGTTGGCACGGCACACGAAACACATCACGTTCGTGGTCTCGGATCTCCCGCACGTCGTAGAAGAAGGACAGAAGATACTTCCGGCAGACCTCAAGGACCGTATCGTGTTTGAAGGACACAGCTTCCTCGAGCCTCAATCGGCTGACAATCCGCCAGCGGCATTCTTGATCAGCCGATGTTTGCACAATTGGAGCGATCACCACAGCTCCATCATTCTACGCGCACTGATCCCAGCGCTTCAGCAAGGCTCCAAAGTGCTGGTCTGGGACGCTGTCTTGGAGGAGAAGCCGGTGAAGAAGCTGTCGGAGAGATTCAACCTCCAGCAAGACCTCATCATGGCCACCATATCCAACGGTAGAGACAGGTCCGTGGCCGACTTCAAACACTTGATGGAGTCAAGTGACAAGCGTTTTGTCTTTGAGGGCTCAACGCAACCGAAGGGCTGCAAGCTGAGCATGCTTGAGGCTACATGGCACGCTTAGCTTATCTCTCCCCTCATTTTGTAGCACAGGAACAAAGAAGTGTGGGTATGCTTCGGAAGGAGCTCCACTACCGCCCTTTTCTTTTTCTTTTTCTTTTTCTTTTTTTTCTTTTTTCATATATTTCCCCATTAGTCCTTCCAAACGAAATGCTGGCTGTGAGCAGCTGTGCTGAAGAGCCGCAATCACGTATGGGCCATTTCCGTGGCTCTGTCCATCTCAGAGCCTTTGCACACGCCATCAACTGGTCAATTCCTTCGTAAGACGCTGGCACCGCTCAAAAACAGAGGTGCAGTGCTCAGCATGCGCCGCACGGGACCCCCGACCCACCCAGCCGAGTGACCGACATTTCCGCCCGGAGGAGGCTGTCCCACTAAGGCAAGCCGTACACCACCACCTTGGGAAACAGTGGAAACAGTGGTAATAACTTACGTGAGCAGCTGAGCATTAGTGGGTTGATTGGGAATTTTGCTCGCTGCGGCCCTTACCTGCCGAGCTGGGCAAGCGATTGGGCGTGGTTAACGAAGTACGTGGATTGACACCGTGGTATCTCGCTACTGATTCACACGGCTGGCTACTGCATCTGGTACTGCCACTGTCGCTGCGACTAAGTTACTACTACCACCACCACTACTGCTGCCACAACTGCCACTATTTGTACCCAGAGAAAAATTCGGTGCTGTTCGATATCTCTCGTAACGCCACGAATCGAATCGATGTTGATCCATCAAACTGTCCTCAACCGATACTAGCGCATGAGGCGCAATATGATCCAACCTTGATTCTAGTTAGCCACGATGTCGACATCCACGTTTCCTGCACACCAATCCATTTTGCCCCTTGAAGAAGTTTTTGTCCTTTTTGCCCTATCAATTTGAGTTCCATGGCTCGGCCACAGTATCGTAGAGTGGCACTCCTTGCTGACCCAGTCACAGAAGATCCCTGCCACAACTGGAATCCTGCTGTCATCCTTCCCAACGCCTCCTATTTCGACAAGACAGAGACACCTGTAGGGGCTGAGAATAATGCGCCTTTGCCGTCATCAGCACATGCATGCGCATACATGGCTTTCATGTCGAAGAGAGGCGCACTCATTTGTGTTTGACTGATAGACACCGTCGTGTGGCCAGTTCATGTCTGTCAGTTGGACTAGTCAAGACAACAACTCAAGATGAGGTACAAGTCACCATGATCCTGGTCAAATACGCTCCAGACGCGCAGCTAGACGGATGTACGCTCCCTCTTGTCTCGAGGATGGCTGTAGACGGATGGCAACGGATGCACAGCGTGACTGAACTTCAGACCCATTTAACTAAAACCCTCGCCTCCTCGTTGGCAGTGAGTTTGACGCCACGGTAAACTCGTCGTTTGATAAGTAAGAGGAGGTCGAACCATGATCCACAATATTTATTAAGGTAGCGGTTCCTTCCACGTACTACATGCGAGTCGACCCTTGCTCATCCAGTCGTCCGTTGACCTTGCTCCCTATCTATCCAGACATCTCACAACCAACATGTGTCAGAGAAGCGAGGATCAGAACCTTCATCTCCCCCGCATACTCTGCCTGCACGGCGGTGGCACCAACGCCCGCATCTTCCGCGCCCAGTGCCGCAGCCTGGTGCGACGGCTGGAGGGCGAGTACCGCCTCATCTTTGCTGAAGCTCCGCTGCAGTCCAACGCCGGGCCAGATGTGGCACAGGTGTATGGCGCATGGGGACCGTTCAAGAGCTGGCTCCGCTGGCATGCAGATCAGCCCCGTTTGGACGCCCGACGGATGGCGTACCTAATTGAGGCCGCATGCGACGAGGCCATGAACCGCGACACGCTACTGAATCGCGCTACCGGAGAGTGGGTCGGGCTGCTTGGCTTCAGCCAAGGCGCCAAGGTCGCCGCAAGCCTGCTCTACCGCCAGCAACTACGTGACAACGAGCGGCTCGCACTCAAATCGTCTCAACACCCATCCTCGCTTGATCTTTGGTCCACGAGTTACGACGAAACGGATTTATATGATGATGATGACGATGAGGACATCCACAGCAACAGCAACAGCAACAGCAGCAGCAGCAGCACCAGTGACAGCGGCAGCAGTAACAACGAGACTAGTGACGGCTCACATCACAGTATCGTCAGCTCGATTCCGTCTCTTAAAGTATCTCCGGATGGGGCAATAGGCCGGACACGCTTTCGGTTTGGTGTATTACTCGCTGGGAGAGGCCCTCTTGTATGCCTCAATACCAACAACCTCATCATACCGCCGCCATCGGGCGTGTCTCCCATCACGACAATGGCCGGTCTACCGGATGACGTTTTTCTCCAGCACTCATACTCAGACACCTGCCAAAAGCTGTCTATTCCCACCATTCACCTGCACGGGCTGCGAGATGCTGGCATTAACCTTCACCGTCAGCTCTACCACAACTTCTGCGATCCACAAAGCCGATGCTTGATCGAGTGGGATGGCGAACATCGAGTGCCCCTCCAGAACAAACATGTCATGCCGCTAGTCGAAAGTATACGCAGGGTAGCAAAGAAAAGTGGGGTCGCTACCGGTTTCTGCCATCTCACTTAGACACAGCCTATGGAAACAGCATCTGTAAAACTTTGCTAGGCATCAAACGAGGCGTTCTTCTGAGACACGACCGATTCCTCACCAGGCTTCAAAGCCAAACTACCAAAAAGAGTTACTATCGTCCTATCAGCTCGGCACTTGGCCATTTTTGAGAAGCTGCTCTATTGGCCTATTTAGCAGCTGCCACCTTAATGCTCCCTGTCATTGGACTCCCAACTATGCCGTTGTGATGTGCAGCCTATGCATCGTCACTTCAGCTATGTTGTGGAAATGCGGCTCAGCTGAAATCAGCTCCTACACCGTCTCTTTACCACGCGCTAGTGTTTTGTTTTGTTTGTTCAACATTGTTTGTATCATTTGATAAGTGTCTGGCCTACCTTGGTGAGCTTTCTTGATGTCATGAGAGTCTGTGAAGTTTGTACACTTGCTTGAACCCAGACTTTGTCGCCAGATTCGTATCTTCGTGGGCATCGAAAGATCGTAAGCTCTTTTGTCTTTGGGCTGATTCGTACTGTGAACCTCGCTAGCAATGGCAGCTGTCTGATATCCCAATCTACTAAAATTTGGACCTTAAATTTATCCTCTTGTCTATCTAGTCTGCTGAAAAGCCGTGTTCAGACGATTCCCTCCTGTCCTGTCTAAGGGCTGCTTGCGACGTACACCCGCTCGGTGAGACACGAGAGTTGAGCTGGAGGTGAAATGTCATCACTGGAGTCACCTTCGGAGTCGCTCCGAAAAATATTCCTCTTCGGGCCACAGGTGACGACTTTAGATGCTGCTGCAGTTCGGCAACTGAGTCTCGAGCTTAGGAAGGCTCATAACGAATGGATACTTCAAATCTCTGCTGAGCTTCCATCTGTCTGGAGGACTGCCACAGAGTCTCTTCCCTCATTCAATTGCTTGGATGGCGAGAGATTGTTGAGTCAGCTTCATGGGGCTCTACAAACCGGCTATCTCTGGGACTTGCCCACTACCTTGCCCAATACCTTGCTTTCCACTTTCACTGTCATTACGCAGCTCGCTCAATATCTCACCTTTCTAGTGTCAGCCGGTCATGACTTTGTCGACGTCGACAGCAAATTGACTGCTTCAGGTGCCACCGGTGCTACTGCAGCATCAGCACCCGCACTCGAAGATGACGAAGCCTGGGGCTTGTGCATAGGTACACTGAGTGCCTTTGCTGCAGCTTGTTCTTCGAAATATGGTGAATTTCAGTCGTATGGAGCGGCTGCCATCAGATTGGCTCTACTGGTAGGAGCCGTCGTTGATGCTGACAACATCAAGACTCTGGCGGAAGGAGAATCGGGCTCAATATCCGTGTCTTGGTCAAGCGCAAACAATGCTGCCACCGTCGATCGGCTGTTGCTGAATTACCCAAAGGTAAGTCGATTACTGACTGCTTGATCAAATTATTCTCCCCAGAGAAGAGGCTGATAATAGAGCTGTATTTCAGGCTTACATATCTGTCCGGGTCGATGAAAGACGCCTGACCATTACTGCCTCGAAAAGTAGTCTGCCTGAACTCACCCACACACTGAGGGCGACCGGATTTCATGTGACGGACGTAAAGCTGGCTGGACGATTTCACTGGTCAGGTCATGAGTCGGTCATGAAAGACCTGTTGGACTTCTGTGAAGTTAATGCGCAATTTCAGCTCCCAGACGCGTCTGCGCTGGTAATTGACAGCCGCTCAGAAATCCATGTTCAACGTTTATCCAGTGGCAGTCTGCATGGTATATCACTCCGTGATATTCTGATCCATCAGTCAAACTGGATCGACAGATTTCGTGATTTGTATTCGCGGCAGCCGACAACAGCAAAAATCACAGTTCTCTGCTTCGGGTCGGAGCGATGCGTCCCTCCAAGCGTCGCCAAAAGACTTCAATCATCCCTGGCCTATGTCTCTGACGTTGGCGCAGGCCCTTCTCCACCTCCTGCTATACACTCGAGTCTCTACTCCCAACGCGGTTCCATTGATCTGCATGACGATTCCATAGCCGTCGTTGGCATGTCCTGCCGCACGGCTGGCGCAAATGACCTCGACGAGTACTGGGGAGTTCTATGTAGCGGTCAGTCGCAGCATACCGAGATTCCCAGGGCGCGATTCGACATGGAAACCCCCTGGAGGCAGCCTGATGCTGGACGCAAGTATTTTGGCAACTTCATTCAAGGCTACAGCCAGTTTGATCATAAGTTCTTCAAGAAAAGTCCGCGTGAGGCGATATCGATGGATCCGCAACAGCGTCTAGCTCTCCAGGCAGCATATCAGGCTGTCGAGCAATCTGGCTATTTCAGCACATCCCATAAGAGTAAACACATTGGATGCTACACTGCCATAAGTATCGTCGACTATGAGCGCAACGTTGCCTGTTACCCTGCGAATGCGTACACGGCCAAAGGTAACATCAAGAGCTTCGCTGCCGGGAATATCAGCCACTATTTTGGTTGGACCGGACCCAGCATGACGCTCGACACCGCTTGCTCTGCCTCTGGAGTAGCCGTTCATCTGGCATGTCGAGCTATTCTGGGCGGCGAATGTACTGCCGCGTTGGCAGGAGGCGTCAACGTCTGCGCAGGGCCTGACTGGTTCTATAACTTGTCTGGTGCATCTTTCCTCAGTCCTACCGGACAGTGCAAACCTTTCGATACCGCCGCAGATGGCTACTGTCGCGGCGAGGGAGTCGGCTTTGTCTACTTGAAGAAGCTTTCTCAGGCCCAAGCTGATGGAGACCAGATCTATGGCATCATACCGGGCACACGCGTATACCAGAACCAGAATTCCACTGCCATAACTGTACCAAACTCACCATCTCTGTCCGAGCTCTTCCAAGACGTCATTCAGCAAGCTGGAATCGAGCCACGTGCAATCTCCTTTGTCGAAGCACACGGCACTGGGACCCCAGTTGGTGACCCTGCAGAGTACGATGCCATTCGAAAAGCCATAGGCGGTCCAAGTCGATCTGATATACTCCATTTGTCCTCCGTGAAAGGCTCCATTGGTCACTGTGAGGTTGCTTCGGGCATAATGTCGCTCGTTAAAGTGCTTCTAATGATCTTGAAACGCTCAATTACACCACAAGCCAGCTTCAAGTCAATCAGCCCTGCCTTGAAAGCCAGCGATGAGGACAAAATTGAAATTCCCTTACACATGCAACCTTGGAAGGTGGACTTTCGTGCCGCCCTTATCAACAACTATGGAGCATCGGGATCAAACGCTTCTATGATTGTTACACAACCGTTGGAAACTCCTCATAGTATAACGTCCTCTCCTCTACCTCTCGTTAGGAGCTACCCGTTCTGGTTCGCCGCACTTGACAGTCGCAGCCTTCGTGCGTACGTTGCCAAGTTTCGCCAAGTCCTACGGCGCAAATGCGACTCCCCTGAGAAGCCTGGCATAAGAGACGTATCCTTTGGGCTATCTCGCCAGTCGAACCGTTCTCTCCCACAGTCTTT
The DNA here is from genome assembly GCA_027478595.1 of Erythroxylum anguifugum. Classification (NCBI taxonomy): domain Eukaryota; kingdom Viridiplantae; phylum Streptophyta; class Magnoliopsida; order Malpighiales; family Erythroxylaceae; genus Erythroxylum; species Erythroxylum anguifugum. The sequence continues at coordinate 65,123 of JANIPN010832392.1, forward strand.
GTTTCTTACTGCAAGCAGTCTGAGCGAGCTACATGATCGGCTGTCAGAGTTCGAGAAAGGCGACCCAGAGGAACAGTCCCTTGCCCAAACCTCTACTCGTCCGGTCATCCTTTGCTTCGGCGGTCAAGTGTCGACATTTGTTGGCCTTGAAAAGACTTTCTACGATGAGATTGCGATCTTCAGAACTTATCTAGATCGCTGTAATGCGAGTTGTCTATCAACAGGCCTGAACAGTATCTATCCGACCATCTTCCAGCGATCCCCTATATCGAAGCTTGCAGATCTCCATTGTGCACTGTTTTCGATGCAATACTCCTGCGCCATGGCCTGGATCGAATGCGGAGTACAGGTTACCGCTGTTGTTGGCCACAGCTTTGGCGAGCTGAGTGCCCTATGCGTGGCAGGCGTCCTCTCGCTGCATGATACTTTGAAACTTATACGAGATCGAGCGAGTATCATTGAACGTTATTGGGGCAACGAGACGGGTTCAATGATGGCGATCGAGGCGAGCGCTGCCGACGTTGAGACACTCTTAGAAGTGGCGAGAGAAGTGACCGGAAACCCGGAAGATCCATCAATTGCGTGTTACAACGGGCCTCGGTCATTCACACTTGCCGGCTCAGTGAGAGCAATTGATGCAGTAGAAGAACTCATACAAAGCGAAGGAGGCACGTCAAAATACAGAGCAAAGAAACTCAATGTAACGAACGCCTATCATTCAGCCCTCGTGAGCCCTTTGACAGCAACGCTTGAACAGTTGGGCCATAACTTCACCTTCAATGAGCCAACCATTCGTATCGAACGAGCTACCGAGCATCGATCAAACAGCTTTGGGACGGACTTTATCGCCAATCACTTGAGGAAGCCTGTATTCTTCAGCCATGCTGTGCAGAGACTTGCTCAAGATTTTCCCTCTGCAGTCTGGCTCGAAGCCGGATCCAGCTCTGGCGTGACTACTATGGTGAACCGCGCACTTGAGCACTCGAGCTCAGCACACCTTCAGCCTATGAACTTGACCACTACTGACTCCATCGACCATTTGGTCTCCGCAACGGTCAAGCTCTGGAAAGCAGGGATAAATGTGGCTTTCTGGGAACACCACAAGATGCAAGCTGGAAGATACGCTCCCATACTACTCCCATCATATCAGTTCGCGGAGACAGAACATTGGATACAGATACAAAAGCCTCCCATGCCACCAGACACGGAACAACCTTCTTTAACTGAGACTTCGCTCGGCCTAACGACCTTTGTGGAGTACCGAGACAGTAGCAAGCAATCGGTCCGTTTTCGAGTCAACGTATCGGCGCAGGAGTTTCAACAGCAGATCGATGCATTTCCCTCGGTTCAGACATTTCGACTTGTTCCAAGCATGGCTCAACTCAACATTGTGTTCCACGGATTAACCAGTCTGCGACCTGAGTTGCGGAATGGGAACTTCTCGCCGGAGATGCGGAAAGTGACATATCATAACGCCTTTATTCCAGGCTCCACAGAGGAAACTTTTCTCGACGCAACATCTAGCGACAAAGAAGGTTTGAATTGGCAATGGGAAATACTGACCAACTGGCAAGGCGAAAAGAACCCACTTGTCTTCTCAAGTGGAACTGTAACTTTCAAGTCTCGTTCAGACCCCGATTCCCAGGAAGAGCTGGACAGTTTGCAGCGCATAGTCAACAGAAAGCGCTGCACCAATCTTCTGAACGATCCTGACGCCGACGAAGTGCTTCAGGGGCAAAGCATCTATCGAGCCTATGACTCAGTGATCAAATGGGGGCCACCATATCGAAAACTCAGAAAGATTGCAGCAAAGGAAATGGAGACGGCAGGTCGCGTCGAGCATACGCAGCCTGACGGCTCAGATATTGATTTTGTCCTTTCAGAATGCTTCTGTCAGGTCGCAAGTATTCATATCAACTTGATGATAGATACCGGTGATTCGTTCGACGGGGGTGCTTTCATCTGCACCAACATCGGCCGCTGGATTCGCAGTCCAAAGGTGACCTCCTCGGCATCACAGACCAAACATTGGGATGTGTTTCTTACACATCAACGCATCAGCACGTCAAGCTATATCAGTGACATCTTTGCATTCAACCCTGATGACGGGTCTTTGGCGGAAGTCATACTGGGCATAGTGCATCAGCACAGGGACTTTGACCCTCCACGCAAGACGCTTCCACCATCGGTTTCATTTAAAGCACCAGAGCACTTGAATTTCGATACAACCAGCCAAGCATCCATAACACCACCAGCATTGTCTCAAGTGGCCAATGCAACCGAGTCAGCTATCACAGAAGACAGATTATCGATACCGAACGGAAAGGCGACTCCAGCAGTTCGCACGGCCCCTTCCGACGACGTCTCTGACAAGACGCGCGAGATTCTGTGCAATTTGTCTGGGCTCGAGCCTTCCGAGATTCAGGAAACTTCGGACTTGGTTGAGCTTGGGATCGACTCGCTGATGGCCATGGAAGTGATCAGGGAGGTGGAAGCAGCCTTTCACTGCACGTTATCCAACGATCGGCTTGCCGAGATTGTTGAATTTAGGGAGCTCGTCGCATATATAGGCGAGACACTAGGTCATACAAACGGCAACGCCAAAGCAGACACACATCTGTCACTACCAGAAACAAAAGTTAATCATGATTTCAATCAAGTCAGATCAAGCGTCAATACTAATGGTGTCAACGGCAAGTCGGGGAAGTTGGCTCAAGATGCGCCTATGACAGTTCCCGGTCTTACTGATCGCGGGACCGGCAGCAATGGCATATTTAAGCCAAATGGCCAACTCATCAATGGTAGTGGAGGTGGTAATCAACCACTGTCAGCTGGTAAAGCACTTCCACATGAATTGACGCTTCTGGAGGTTTTTGGTGAAATCAAGTGGAAGACTGACGACTTTGTGAAGAGCGGACAGCTCGACAAGTATCTTGACAAGGTGGCTCCCCGCTCTACCGAACTCTGCATCGTCTACATTCTTGATGCCTTTGAGCAGCTGGGCAGTCCAATTAGGACCGCGGTACCTGGCCAACGAATTCAGCGCGTATCATGTCTTCCCAAGCACAAGAGACAGCTGGACCTGTTATACGGACTGCTGGATCAGGAAGCACGCCTAATAGATATCAATGGCGCCGAGATGACGCGTACGGCTGTTTCGCCACCTATGAAGTCGGCGGACGTGCTTCTCGCAGAGTTACTTCGCGACGAACCAGTTCATGCAGCAGACCATCGGCTCACCGCGATCCTTGGTCGAAAACTTGCTGACTGTCTCACGGGCAAGATGGAGGGCGTGCAGCTGATGTTCACAGAGGGTCGAGAGCTCTTGGCGCACGTATATGGTGGCTCTCCTTTCATGGGCGTCTGGATCAGCATACTAGAAGATTTCTTTAGGAAACTTGTTGAGAAGATTCCAAATAACGGAGAGCCGCTTTGTATCCTCGAAGTAGGTGCAGGCACTGGCGGTACAACCAACAGGCTACTGCCGATATTGGCAGCTCTTGACCGACCCGTCCGATACACAATGACGGACCTGTCAGGGTCGCTAGTCGCTGCCTCGAGGAAAAAGCTCAAACACGTCGGTTTCATGGAATTCAAAGTCTTGAATGTCGAGACTGAGCCGGACGCAGAACTTTTGCAGAGCCAGCACATCATTCTCTCGACCAATTGTATTCATGCGACCAGAAGACTCTCTGTTTCGTTGGGCAACATCCACCGCATGCTCCGCCCTGATGGATTCCTGGTGCTTCTCGAGCTGACTCAAAGGGTGCCGTGGGTCGATTTCATTTTCGGGCTAGTGGAAGGCTGGTGGCTGTTCGAAGACGAGCGGACTCATGCGCTCTCGTCTGTAAAGGAATGGGAAAGTGTGCTCCATTCCGTAGGCTATGGCCACGTCGACTGGACGGACGGAAACTCTGACGAAGTCAACATACAACGGCTCATGATTGCGCACAAATCTATTGCTAGACGAGATCGGGCGCCAAAGCCTCCATCGCTTCCACAGCCTACTCCTCCGGTTTCTTCGCTTTCGATGAATGTCGCTCAACGTCGAGCAACCATGGATGCTTACATACAGAAATATACTGAGGGCTTCGACATGCCACAAATGCCCGTCGAAAGCAAGAGTACCGGCACCTCGTCTTCAGAGAGGTGTGTGCTGGTGACTGGCGCCACTGGAAATCTTGGTGCCCATCTTGTAGCCCATCTGGCATCGTCAGCAGATGTCAGCATGGTAGTCTGCCTCAATCGTCTGAGCAGCACAGACGCGACTCTTCGCCAGCACCAATCTCTCAAACAGAAAGGTATTGAATTGGATGCAGATTCTCTGGCTAAGCTCAAGATTATTGCCACAGACACTAGCAAGCCGAAACTTGGGCTGGAGTCAGAAGCGTACAACTTTCTAGCTCGCAATGTCACCCACATTGTCCACAGCGCATGGCCCATGAGTCTTACACGACCCATACGTGGATACGAGATCCAGTTCAAGATCTTGCGGAACCTCATCGATCTTGCCTGCGAGGCTGCCAAACACCGACCCAAGATCGGGTTCCAATTCGTCTCATCCATCGCCACCGTCGCGAATTACCCGCTTTTCACAGGCAAAGCAGCAGTGCCCGAAGAGTTGGTGACTGAAATGGAAATTGTCCCTGCAGGCGGATATCCAGAAGCAAAAGTGACGTGCGAGCACATATTGAACCAAACGCTGCACCGCTTCCCCGACCGATTCGACGTGACGATTGCGCGTGTCGCTCAGATCTCGGGATCGACCACATGCGGCTACTGGAACGCGACAGAATATATACCGCTAATGGTCAAATCCTCACAGGTGCTTCGAGTTCTCCCAGACGTGGACGGCACACTGTCCTGGTGTCCCGTGGACCAAGTAGCCGCCGTCCTCGGCGATTTGCTCAGTCTTTCCTCCTCCTCCTCATCATCTAGCGCCAACAGAAAACGTTTGGTCTATCACATCGACAACCCCTCGCGACAGCCCTGGAAACACGTGATTGAAGTGCTGGCTCGCACGCTAGGTATCTCGCAAGAGGGTATCATTCCGTACAAGCAGTGGGTGAATCGGGTGCGGCGATTCCGCAGCTCCATCAACGATAACCCGGCGTTGCAGCTCATCGGGTTCTGGGATGGCCATTTCATTCCGATGAGCTGTGGTGATTTGGTGCTGGATGTGGCGAAGACGGTGGAGCAGTCAAATACGCTGAGAACGATGAAGCCTATTGGCGATGATTTGCTTGTTAGGTATATCGCGAGCTGGAAGGAGGTGGGCTTTCTCTATGAATGAGTGGTCTTGATGATATATATATGTGGATAGCTTCCTTTGAGCATAGAGGATAACTAGACTCTTCAAATCGTATCGTACATAGCTATTGAAGACTTTCGCATCTCAGATCGGAATCATCGATATAGTATCTCAAATCTATGATATTAAAGAAATAGCTGGTTCATTCAGATCTACATTCGGACTGGAAAATCCACTACTACATCCTACAGTTTGCTCACTATCAAACTTGACGACCTTTACAAAGTCAAACAGATAGATTTGTCCACCTCACTAACAGTGTTCCAAGCTTCAACCGATCTGGACTTTCCAACCCCGCAGATCAATCCGCAGGACATCTTTGACTGGAATTGCCGTTTTAGGAATCCCGCGGACGGCCGTGTCGAGAACGCGCGCCGTCTCCACCACATCGCCCCTCTCTTTCTCCCCACATTTGAGGGGTTCTCGATGATGGTGGTGGTGGTGGTGTCTAACTTCTTGGTACTGGGGGTTTGAATAATGACGAAAGTTGTCAATGATGGACCTTTTTAATTTGTTTTCTCTTTTGTTCTTGCGTAATGAACTTGTCTCCTTCTCTGTTTCCAGATATAATTGTGTGCAGCAAACCTCGAAAACTCGTCTTCACGCTGTACAACTTTTTCGTTTGACTGTAGAACTAGCTACTACAGACCCACTCACTATCACCCTGTAAGACTCTGACTCGTTCTTTTTGTCTACTATCACGACTCGATCGTCTCAAACCACGACCAGCAAGTCGACCACCCGACCATGACGATCCCCACAGAAATGAAAGCCCTGCACTACGATGGGCCCTTCAAAACGTCCATCAAAACCATCGCGACGCCTCAACTCGAGCACCCGGACGACGTGCTCGTGCGCGTGACCACGGCGGCAATCTGCGGCAGCGACCTGCACATGTACCAGGGCCGGACGGCCGCCAGCGCGGGGCTCGTCTTCGGCCACGAAAACATGGGCATCATCGAGACCGTCGGCAGCGGCGTGACCCTGCTCAAGCCAGGCGACCGGGTGGTCATGCCCTTCAACGTGGCCGACGGGCGCTGCCGGAACTGCGAAGAGGGCCGAACGGCGTTCTGCACGGGCGTGAACCCCGGCTTCGCGGGCGGCGCGTACGGCTACGTGGCCATGGGCCCTTACCAGGGCGGACAGGCGCAGTACCTCCGAGTCCCCTATGCGGATTTCAACTGCCTCAAGCTGCCGGCGGGGACGGAGCACGAGGCCGACTTCGCGCTGCTGGCGGACATCTTCCCCACGGGGTGGCACGGGCTGGTGCTCAGCGGGTTCCGGAGCGGCGAGAGCGTGGCGGTGTTTGGGGCCGGTCCGGTGGGCCTGATGGCGGCGTACAGCGGCGTGCTGCGCGGCGCGAGCGAGGTCTACGTCGTCGACAGGGTGCCGGAGAGGCTGGCGGCCGCGAAGAGGATTGGCTGTGTACCGATCAATTTTGGGGCGGGGGACGCGGTGGAGCAGATTCTGGAACTCAGGGGAGGGGAGATGGTGGATCGCAGCGTGGATGCCGTCGGCTATCAGGCGGTCGACAACTCGGGCGCCACGGAGCAGCCGAGCGTCGTGCTCGAGTCGTGTATTGCTGTCACGAGGGCGACGGGCGGCATCGGCATTCCGGGGCTGTATGTCCCCTCGGACCCGGGCGCGCCGGACGAGAAGAGCGGGAAGGGGCAGCTGTTGCTGTCTTTTGGGAAGCTGTTTGAGAAGGTGAGTTTTGTGTTTGGGGGGTTGTTTGACTTTCTGATCTTTGCCGATTTTCTTTCAATCTTCGTCTCTTTATTGTAAACCGTGCCGATGGCTGTTTGATGATGGCTGATGATATCTTTACCCCTTGTTGACCCTCATCGACACGTTACTTCCATACCAGGGTACACTCCTGCTGGCGAGATTCTGCTAGCGAGATTCTGCTCTCTTCATATTCATCTCCCTCCCCTCATCACTCCACCAAAATCTATTCAACCCCTTCTGATCTCCAGCTCATCTCCCATCTTCCATCCCCCATCTCCCATCCTTCCTCACAACCATCCCACCCAACCAAGCACCAAGCAGAGAACTAACCGCTACAAACCTTACAGGGCCTCTCCCTCGCCACCGGCCAGTGCAACGTGAAAGCGTACAACCGATACCTGCGTGATATGATCGTGTCGGGCAAGGCAAAGCCGAGCTTCGTGGTCAGTCACGAGATTGGCATCGACGAGGCCCCGGCCGCGTATGACAAGTTCGACCGTCGCGTGGACGGGTATACCAAGGTATTGATCCATCCGAATGGGCCGCTGTGAATGAGTTTCGAATGGGAGGGTTATAGCATTTGTGTGTGTGTGTGTGTGTGTGTATGAGTGGGTGAGTGGGTGAGTGTGTACATGTGAGTGGGTTCGGGGTCTCAATTCTGGCGGTGGTGCAGTTGAAACCTGGCTGGCAGGAATGGTAAGAGAGGCACTGGGCATTGTGTGAGTGAGCAGAGCAGCGCGAAGGTGTGGTGATGGACACCGCAGCCGTAAACGTGGGTCGATAAGGTCGGTGTTTGGACGTGTATTATAGCTGAGGTAGGGAAAGCATCGAAATCAATTGAATGAATTCGCAAATGAAGCAATAAGGCGTGATGAAGTAGTAAGGGAGGAAGAACTTTGTGAAGAGGATTAGGATGACTGCAGTATTACGTATGCTAAGAATGTTCAAGTCGTCGACAAGCAAGTTCAAGCATGGCGAATCATCTTGCGTATCACCATTCCTGGACTACCTCATGCTTGCTATGAAAGTCATCAATCAAGTGATATGTTGTGCGACAACTGTGTTCCACTCCTTAAAACGGGATGTCGATTGTGCCCGACATCTTTAGAAAATATTCCTATAAAAAAAAAATCCAAGACCTGCGGATCGGGATACCCAGGCATACAGGTTGATTGTGATCGTCCTCATATCACTTTGATACCAAATGCAATCGTACCAAAATCCCTCTTCATTGATTTTCTCATCGGTATGAGACTGACATACCCTCGTCGTAGATTTCCTGATGGTAGCGTCCCTCTTCTCCCAGCTTGAGCTTCATGCAGACTCAATCGCTCGGATGTTCAATGCGTGATTATTTCCCTGCTTCTGCCAAACGCCTTTCCACAAATGCCTGTTGTGATAGAAGCATCAATCAAGACCAGCACACCTCGCCCACCGCTCTCCTCACTCAACCACGCACACACACACACACACACACACGCCACCTCTACAACGGCCAGATCATCACCGCCCCACCGACGGCCTCCCACCACTCCTCCTCTCACTATACCTCCCCCTCCTCCTCCTCCCGGGCGTTCTCCCGCCCTCACCCGTCGTCCCTTGCGTCCCCATGCCCTGCCGTCCCCCCTGTCCCCCCAGAATCGCAGACTCCACCTCATCCGCCGCCGCAGGCAGAGCCAACGACGCGCGCGTCTCATCATCGACCTCAATATCACTTCCTCCATCCTCGTCGTCATCATCATAATCCTCGCTGTCATCATCATCATCATCATCGGCATCCGTGTCCGTGTGCTCATAGCTGCCCGCCTCCGGAACATCGTCGTCGAGATCGCGCGCGCCGTCGCTGCCGAGCATCATCGTGTCGTTGTCGAGTGGGTATTCCGCGTGCAGGACGTTAGGGTGAGATGGCGGGTAGGAGGTTGAGTTGGTGGGGTTGGGGACGGCGAGCATGCCGGGTGGGAGGACGCCGGAGGGGTGGTGGTGGTGGTGGTGGTGGTGGTGGTGGGAGGAGGAGGTGTGAGAGCCTGACCCGGGGCCGGGGACGGGGGAGGGCATGTTGGCGGCGTGTCGGGCGGCGGCGGCGAAGCTGGTTCCGGCTCGAGCGCTGGCAGAAGCAGAAGCAGAAGCAGAAGCGGATGCACCGCCGACTCGCGGTCTTGAGTTGTCCACGCCCCGTCCGAGATCCTCCTCGTCTTCACTGACCCAGTCCTCCTCGCCATCACCCTCGACATGCCTCCGATCACTCTCACTATCGTCCTCGTCATCATCATCATCATCGTCGTCATCGTCCAAATCATCGATCCCGGCTTCCGGGATATCGTCATCCAAATCCCTCTCGTTCTCAAAAACACCACCGCCCGCGCCCGCCGCAATCCCCTCCGTGACCATCCCGCCAATCCCCCCTCCCTGCGCCTGCGCCTGAGCCTGCTGCTGCGCCCGCCACTGCGCCAGCTGCTGCTCCCTCTCCAGCTCCTCCTGCGCCTGCTGCTGCTCCGCGAGCGCCTGATCCCGTAGCGCGGCCTGCTCTGCCTCCTCTCTTTCTAGCTTCTCGTCCCATAGCCCCTGTAGCGTTTTGCTGATGCCCGGTGGCTTGAGCCAGCCAGACCCAAAGCGTCGGATGTTGCCTTTGCGCGCTGTTATGGCTGACTCGTCGGAGCGCAGATCGCTGAGGTAGGTCCGTTGCGGTGCGTGGTGCGTGGAGGAGGAGGGTCGGCGAGAGGGTCGGTGGGGATGGTTCGGGTTGGTGGAGGAGGATGTGGGTGAGGTCGAGGTGGTGTGCGTTGCCGCGATCAGGGGCGTGTACCAGAGCTCGTTGGGCTGGTGAACAGAAGGGTATTAGTAAGGTGGGTGTATAAGGGGGGATACTTGGGCTTTGTTGTAGGAGTGGTATGTAGGGGTGAGAAGTGGGTTAGGGGAAGAAAAATGGCAAGAGTAAGAGATAAGGTTGGTGGTGGCTTACGTCTGACGGCGTCAGTGGTGGTAATGAGCACATCATCTTGTCGATTGAGAGTGTAGCGTGAGGGAACAGACTTCAATGGTTCATGAGTCGTGATGTGAGCAAAAGAGCGATTGCGGGCGAATGTTGATTTCAGATCCGTCGCTGCGGAGATCAACTCCAAGTTCAACATCCCACCGGAAATAGACGCGTCGCTTGTGGTACTTTCGGTGCACGCGGCTTGCGTCGGCTACGATTTCGATCGATGATTGATTGCGCGAACTATCACAAAGATGTTTCTTGTAACGGTATTTAAGTAATTGAATAGGTAGAGTGATATTGAAAAGTGAAAAATGTATACTTGAACCGAGTTATCACAGAAACATCCAGTCTATTCGCCAGACGATTCACTCCCTACCACCGCAACGCCAGATTGACCATGCATCCCCATATCCCCCTTTGCCCATCTCTCATCTCAATCGTCTCAAGCTACATTATCATCTCAGTCATCACCGTCCTCGCCCATCATCCGCTTCTCCGCCAGCTCCCGAATCTTCTCCTCCAGCACCGACAGCCCGTACCTCGCCGCGATCTTGCCCGCCGCCTCGAGCATCTTGCCCGTCGGATCTTTAAGCAGTGATGCGATCTCCAGCGCCTTCATGCCCCTCTCCTCACCCTCGCGACACTCAACATTCAACAGCTGCAGCAGCGCCTTGTTCGTCTCGACCTCGCGCCGGCCCAGCTCCAGCCTTTGCGATGACGTGGCGTGCGTCGACCCCAGCAAGTCTTCTAGTAGACTCTGCTCCAGCATCGAGCGCACGTACAGCTCCTCGAGCCGTGGGCCGTCGCCCGCTGCAGCGGCTCGCTCCTCCTCGGTCTCGCCATTGGCTCCAGTCCCCTTGGCGCCGTCAATGCTGGACACGGGAATCTTGAACTCAAACTCGCTGAGGAGCGGACGCGGGAAGTACGGGTTCTGATCACCGCCTTTCAGGATGATGCAGTGGTATCGGCCACCAGCCACTGCGACGGGCCAGTACGTTTCCTCCTTCTTTCCACTGGCCAGCCGATCGAGCAGCTTCGTGTCGAGGAGAGGGACCCAGCGCGCCTGGCCCGGTGTTCGCCAGTGCTGGCACACCAGCAAGACCCCGTCCGTGTCGTAGATGCACGGGTCGCCAGAGTCTGAGAAGAAGACGCTCTTCAGGTCCACGCCTTCGGGCAGAGGGACGGTGTCGTTGGATTGGCACGTCTCGTCTCTTCGCACATTCTCGATGCTGTACAGCAGGCTCGGTCGCCCACTGGCGCCGATCGGTCCGTTGCCCATTGTCAGCACGTAGTCGCGCCAAGCGGCGCACGTCACGGCCGGCGACGCCTTTTGCCGGTAGATGCGGAACGGCGTGCCGAAGAGGGTGTAGACGCGCACGTAGTTGGCGCTGGTGGTCACGGTGATGAACGAGTCACTCAACGCAATGGCGGACACTTCCTCGCCAGCTGGCAGCTGGATCCGCCAGTCGGCTCGTGCTGTCCAGGTCTCGTGCGGCCTGTAGTATACCATGGCTGGCTCATCGCCCTGTGAGGGGCAGGAGAAGAGCGCGCCGTTCTCGTTCAGGCATGCCTTGTCGTAGCGGTAGGGGTCGGTAAAGTGCAGGTCACGGTGGAACTCGCGGTCGTAGAACTCGACCGTGACCGTGTGGTGCGTTTCTTGGTCGACCGTCCAAACAAAGCCGACCAGGTTCAGGCAGAGGTATCTCCGATTTCCTCGCCACGGCGTGCTGCCAGGCTGGAAGGGTTTGTGAATGCTCGGCTCAAAAAGCTGCCGCCTCTTGCCGCCTCGCTCCTCGTGGCCGTCCGTCTCAACATCGTCGTATCCACGCTTCCCATTCCCATTCAACGCGTACCCGGCGCCATCGTCATCGACGACAAAGTCATCCTCATCCTCATCCATGCCACCGAGCATGCTGTCGAGCGAATGGAGGCTCGCACGCCGTCTTCGCTCCGGCTGTGGCTTGCTGCCGTTTACGAGCGCCTTCTGCGCGTTCCCAGATACCTCGCCAAGCGCCTGTCTACCAAGAAACGGACGGAGAGGCGCCTTGAGCTCCTCCACACGCTCAACCGGCACAAACTCCTTGTGCATGAAAAGCTCGCCCTCCTTTGTGGTGAAAGACACCAAGTTCTCTGTCGGGTGCCAGACCAGCTTCAGCACGCCCGGGTAGTCGTACCTCGAGATGACGCTGCGAGACTGGCTGTCCCAGAGCAGGATCTTGTCGTCCTTGCCGGCACTGACCAGAAATGCGCCGTTGGGAGACCAGGCAATGGAAGTCACGTCGCCGAGATGGCCGTCGGCAAACGCCCGGACTTTCTCGCCGCCGCTGGTCGAGAAGACGCCAATCTCTCTTGATGCGGTCGGCGCAGCCAGCACTTTGCCGTCCGGGTGCCACACGACCTGCGACGAGGCCTCTGAGTCCATCTCCAGCGCGCGAATGGCGCCCTCGATGCGTTGCACGAGCTTGGGCTGGTCGGTGCTGAAGCTATACACGTAGATGACGCCGTCCGTGCCGGACAAACTAAGATATGTGCCGGTGCTGTCCCAGCTGACGTGCTTGGCCGGCTTCTGGTGATCCTTGAGCTCGAACATACGCATCGTGTCCTTGTTGTCGACCACCTTGACCGCGACCTCGTCGCTCGCAACTGCTGAGAAGGCGCCGTCTGGAGATATTGCGACATCGCGGATCGGCAGCGAGCAGCGGACAATCAGCTCTTCGTAAAGATTTGTCTTCAGCGAATGTTTGCTGACAGTTCCATCTTCTGCGCCGCTGAGGAAGAAGTCGTCCTACTAGAGGGTTAGCCGTGCCCGCACATGTGGTTTTGACCTTTTCCTTACGGTTGCGGCGACTGCTAGGTTATTGTCCTGGCAATCATCGATTGTTGTCGGCTCGCCATCGGATCCGGTCTCGTACACGCGAATGTGGTTGTTTGTTCCAGCAGTGACGAGCTTGCTGCCGTCAGTCGAGTAGGCGAGAAACGTCGGCCCTTCGGAGTCTGTAGGACAGTCAGCGATGTCTTCTGGATCAGAAAGGATGGGAAACTTACGGGCTGGACGACCTCGCACTTTTGGCACAGTTGAAGCCATCTTTCTTTTTGATTCGCAATTATTCAGTCATGTAGTTGAGGCGTGAATATGAGCAGCGAGCGTGACAGTGTTGACCTTGACATGAGAGTGCGGAGGGCAAGTCCGTAAATTGAGTGAGGGGACGCGCCGCGCCGTCGACGCGTTTGTGCATTGCTGGAGTGCTTGCTTTATCTCCGGATGTGAGAGGCGCTGTCGGAGTTGACTGCCGGATAACCCACCATCATATAGAAGCTGAGAGCCGCAAAGCCACAATGCAGCCACATTTAGCGGTATGGAGGAATTCAGTGAGTTTGTGAAAGTGTGTAGTGATGGGACTTCGCATGTACTGTTAGGCGCGATTTCTTTCTGAGTGGAGACTAGATAGGATGGATCTGTGACTCATTCTCGTACCTAGCTATCTTTGATCGGTCATGCCAACTCTATCTGTCGAAGTAATCGACAAGACCCCTTCAACGGTAAGGCATGACATGCAAAGCTTTGGTAGCACCTAAATATCTTCTATCCGTTGGATTGAATCGAATGGCAGAAAACTGGTATCCATCCATGGTCTAGCAGCGGCAGAACTGCATCCTTTGCGATAGTCGAACCCCACAATCCTTCCTACATCAGCTGGATGAGTCAGGGGAACTGCCTAGTAGCCGATCAAGAGGCTGAGCTGGCTTTGCTTACCGTCTCCAGATCATTGCTCAACCGTGAAGATCCGTCTCCTCCAATGCTACTATAAAGATCATTTGTCCGCTCTGATTGCTATGCTTGTCACGCGCTCCCTCTCCAACAATCTGAATTGATCATCCACCTGCAACCACTCAACGTCCTCGCTCATAAGACCGAGATATCCCCTATCAAGTAATCCTGTCTCTCAACAGACCAAAAATTCACACCACCCTGCAATCATGTCCAATCCCAACCCAGATACAAGCCCAGGCCCCTCCCTAAACCCTCAAATCCGCACCTCTCGCCTCCTCCTCCGCCCCGCCATCCCCGCCGACGCCTCCGGCCTGACCACCCTCTTCTCGAACCCCGCCACCACGGCGCAAGAAACCCCTTCGCGGCGAAACCCCCCAGCAAGCGTCGACCTCTACCTCACCAAGATCCAGAAATGGCGCGCCATGCGCGAGCGAGGCGAGAACTGTTTCCTGGTGGTGATTAAGCCCGGCACCGGAGTTACTGCCACCACTGACGACACCAGCGGAGACACCGGCGCTGGCACCGTCATCGGCATCGGCGGCATCAACGCATTCAAGCAGACACCGTCAGGCGAGCGCGTGGCGGACGTGGGCGTGGCGATCAACAGCAGCGAGTGGGGGCACGGGTATGGGCGGGAGGCGTTTGTGGCGACGCTGGATTATGTGTTTGGGGATGAGGCGGGGTGCGCGGAGGCGTGCTGGGAGACGAGTAGGGAGAATGAGCCGTTTCGCGCGCTGGTGAGGAAGTTGGGGCTGGCGGATCTGGAGGAGCTCAGGACGAATAGCGAGGGTGGGGAGGAGTGTTTTTGTCTGTTGACTAGGGAGAGGTGGTTTGCGAGGGAGAGGTGAAAAGTGAGTTGATGGGGAGGAGCGAGAGAGGGGTGGGGAGCTTGGGCTTGGGCTTGGATGGTGTTGGAGTAAGAGGCTGGATGGCTGGTGGTGATGATGGACGGGCGTCTGGTAGACTTTGATGCGGATGAACAAGGTGGGAAAGTACGTACGCAGGGCAGTATCTACGTAGGGCAGTACCTAGGTGCATACATGAGAGGTTATGTAGGTATATACTTAGATGAGTAGCAAGGTGTATGCCCAGGAGAGTATTTAGGCACATACTTGGATGAGTATTGAGGTGTATACTCAAAGGAGTATCTGGATACGTACTTGAGATGGTGATCAAGAAGCATACTTAGGAGAGTAAGTAATTGAGTACTCGAGTAAGTACCATGACATGTACTTATCAAGATAGCACTCAACGTACTTATCAACGTATGGTCGTGAGTACCTACCATGGTACTCCCTTGCGTACATTACAAAGTAGCACGTTAGGTAGATCAATATCACACTGTTCAAGGCTCACCAGTGACTACTCTGAATTGGGCAAGTGATTATCACAGATCAATGCTTCAGAACTTAATCGTTTTCATTTCGGTCGTATTCAGTGCACTTAGAGCATCATACACGCCATATTTTGCCATCAATTAGGCTCAGTCATTCACCAGCCCAGGGGTATCTCAAAAGACCGCAAAAACGCCAGATGCCATGCAACTTCCTCCACCTCCCCCCATCAGTCCTCTCCCCCCTCCAACGCCATCTCCAGCTGCCTCAAAAGCTCCTCCCCCGTCCACTGCCTCCTCAAATCCGCCGGATCCCCAACCTCATCCCTCATCCTGGCCCTCAGCTCCTCCACCCAAGACATGGCCCTGCCCAAGAACCCATGCACCATAGCCTCATCCCAATCCATCAACAGCCTCCTGACCAACCCCTCATCGACTCTAACCACCTCAGCAACGGATGCCTAATCCGCGCCCGGCCGAGTCAACCACTGTATGTCGCGCGTGCTCTGTACCCCAGCGCGCGGATCAGCCGCAATCGCACACAGCTTCTTGCTCTCCCCAAACTCGGCCAGCAGACACAAGATGGGCAGCATCGCCGCTTTTCGGATGTTCTCGATCTTGGGCGCGTGGTAGAAGGCGTCGTAGAGCGTCTCCACGTCGGCTTGGAGCGCGTGCCAGCCTGCGAAATCAGACGCGAGGGGGAGTTTGTGCACGTCGTGGGACCAGAAGTAGCCACCAGATAAAATGAGCAGGTGGTGCAGGTAGCGGCACATGCGTGCTAGGGTTATCTTATGGTGTGCGAGGGTGTGCATGGTGCGCTCTATCTCCTCCTCTTCGTCCTCTTCCGAGTTGTCATCCTCGTCCTCGTCTGCGTTGTCGTCGTGATCATCGCTGCTGGCTGTTGGGTGTGAGCCCAGCATGTGTACAGGGTCGTGATAAACAGAGGTGCTCGATCCTCGGTGTGCCAGGAATGTATCTTCTGGCTGCAAATTCGGATTCCCATGGAGGTATTTTGCGGTAGCAAAAACGCCTGGCCTCCCTAGAACAGCTGCAGTGGGGGCTGGATATCTGTCTTCTGGAGGTTCCTCCGCTGCATGGGTCTCACTGTACAGCACGAGAGCACCGGTCTGTGCGGTCAGCTCATCACAGTCAACGTCCATGCGATCTGGATCTTCGTCATCAATGTTCTTGGGATCAGGGGCGGCCAGCTTTGCGTCCGCTTCGCTCCACGACCACTCGCTGGCCGACAGCTCCAGCCACTCGCCCTCGATCTTCTCAAGCTGGGAGAGTCCGGTGAGTACGAGGCGCACGGCTGCGGGCGTCATGTCGAAGTCTGGGGCGAACCAGTCGAGGAGGCCGTCGTGTTTGCGCGTGAGTCGTCGCTCGAGCCGCTGGCGGAGGTTTGTGCAGAAATGCTGGGTGCTGAACGACTCTTTGTGGGCTTCTTCCATCAAAATGCGAAGTGCTTTGAGCTCTTCTTCGTATAGATCGTATGCTGTGCTGGGGCCGATGCCCGTGGGGTGCAGCAGTCTGTTCAGGATGTGCCAGTCCGTGAACGTGATCTTGAGCTGGTTGCTTGCCATGATGGATGATGGAATGCGAGCTCGTAGATGTGGTGGTGTTCTGAAGTAGCAACGCTGTGAGTAACGCAGCTCGCCTGAACAACTGATGTAGATGATGAAAGGACCAACAACTTGTAGAGACGAGGGTGTGATATTCTTGCAATGCTGCGGAGAATTCAGCTTGTTTGAAGAACTGATGTAGACGATGAATGAACCTGAAGCTCGTAGAGACGATGGTGTGCTGTTCTTGCAAGTCTGTGGGGAAATGCAGCCTGCTCAATCAATCCGTGTAGACGATAAATAAGGTGTGTGTACTGTCTGCGCAAGATACGCCCTGCTTGAAGAACTGATACAGACAATGTGTGACGCCAAAGCAGCCTGGTTCGAATCGGTATGTAAGAACTTATCAATGCCTGCCCATGCAATACCTAAGCACAATGCAGCTTGCTTGAATAAAATGTGCAGGTGTAAAGTAATGATATCCGAGCCCCTCAATGTGCTGTGCGCCAGGGCTTGCCCCTGAACGCGCTGTTGATGTTGTGGTGGTGGCAGCAAAACGCACAACCTCGGACTTAAGGGGCACCTGAGAAGAAGAAGAAGAAGACAAACACGCAGATCCACGCCTGAGATGTTAGCGAAAGTATTTATGAACTAGAGGCATCGTGGCCAGCTCCCTCTGGTCATGCCTGCGAGTTTTCGTCATGCTGAGGGGGCTCAGCCCTCTCTTCTTCGGATTCATGATCATCGGTGCTGCCTTGATGATCATGATCAGGGGGCCCAGCAAGAGACGCACTTGCTGCTTGCCAGCCTCTGATAAAGTCATTCAGCTCTTCTGAAGTGGCGTGGCTGCTACCCCGTCTGGCATCGTTACTATCGTCATTACTATCATCATCACCGTCGTCAGAGCTGTCTTCGGGAGCACCGCCAGCTGAACTGTCGCTGGCATCATCGGAATCGAACCAGTCCACCTCGTCCATGAACGCATCGAGGGCGCCATCCTCCGCAAGGAGCATGTCCGTCCACTCCTCGATGTTCACGTCCGAGACGGACCGGCCGTCCCTCGCCAGCGACTCGACCAGGGGCGAGCAACCCTCCAGCACGGCGACAAAGGTGCGCTCCACCGACGGGGCAACGAGGGAATCCACCAGCAGCTGGATCCTATCGTGCCGGGAGGCCTGCAACGCAGCCAGAGCGCGGTACCCCGCCCGCCACTCTGGCCGGTTCAGCTCCCGACGGATCCGCTGCAGCACGCGCAGCTTGAAGGCCGGCTTCTTCATGATCAGCCGCCGGCCTGGAACGAAGATCGCGCGCTGGATCGGGACCTCAACGTGCGACTGCTCCGGCGGCCGGCTCGTCTGCGAAGCGACCACTTGCCCTTGGCTGCCAAGATCCGACTCGGTGTCGCTCAGGTTGTTCCACACGCCGAACGGCGCGGCCGACTCCTCCACGACGTCTGGAACCGAGCTGGATATCACCCAGTTGGCCTCGCGGCCCTCTGGCACCAGCGACTCGTCCGACCATCGCGGAGCGTTGTGGCAGCGCACGTCTGCGGGCGAGAAGCCGAGGAAGCGCACAATCCTGTGAAGGGACTGCCACGATCCCCCGTCCTCTGCCTGCATGGCGTTGCGGATGCTGGCTTCACTCGGCTCCGGCGATCGACAGCCCCAGAGCTCGTGGGTCCCGTGCTCCGCGTGCCTCGACCGAAACACGTCATCCGCCTCCTCCCTGTACAGCGGGCGGTCGCCTAACACGGGCAGCGTGATCCGATAGCATATCGATGCTATCTTCCCCAAACTCCTGCCAGAGGCTTGGAACAGGTTCCAGAGCAGCCGGTCGCCCAGCTGATCCATGAACCTGCCCGCCTCATCCTCCAGCAGGCCCAGTCGCCGACGAACGTCGTCGTCGGTGATGGTCACGTCGCGGCGCACGGCCCTCACCCGCAGCCGGATGTCCCAGTACTTGAACAGCACCAGGTGTTCCGGCCGGTAAGGGCCGCAGACGCCACAGACGTGATGATGCCCCCCGTGGTGCAGGGGCGCGGTCGTCTCCGCCCGCCGGCAATTCTCCGAGCATCCCCTCTCGCGCGTCGTCGCCGTGTGGCCGCACAGGAGGATGTGCTCGAAGAGCGGATCGGAGGTCGCCCGCTGCACCGCGGATAGGAGGTTGGCCGAGAGTTCCTGCCGAGTTAGCTGCCTGCACGAGTGAGGGCAGGACGTCGAGTGCGTCCACGCGCCCCACTCGTGTACCTGACCGGATATGATCCCGTCAAAGCTCTCCGACAGGTGGCCGCACCGGCTGGCATCGTCCAGAGCCTCGCGAGCGGGGCTAGGACGGGGCCAGACGGTCACGTTCATCCTGTGGATTCTGCTCTTGGACGCAAATCCGTAAGGTGTTCCTGGCAGATCGGGCGTCCACCCTCCTCTTGTGTGCGAGTGGTCCCCCGTTGCCCCTCGTCGGAATGCAGAAAACAGAAAACAGCTTGGCTCATCCGTGAGCCAAGCTTTGTGGTGGTAGTGGTGTTGGTGATGTCGATGATGGTACTGGTGGTGGTGGTAGTGGTGGGAGTGGTGACGATGGTGGAGGAAAGGGGTAAACGAGACAACGTCACGTCCACTACCAATCGTGGGTTGAGCCAGCCTAGGGCACAGGGGCTCAACACAGGAAGCCCGGCACAAGGCTCTCGGCACCATTGAGAGTGGAGAGGACTATCGCAAACCTGCTATGTGAGCAGCTCTGGATCATTATGCGCCCAGTGATCGATAGAGTGATCCTGTATGCTAACGAAAATGCAGCAATATCGCCTTCTCTGAGACCACATCATGTGCCAATGCCTGATTGACTCTTCCTCTTCAAAGAATGCTCTTTCGACATCTCATGTTCGTTCACGGTGACGCGTCACACAGTGTGAACTATAGTGCACAACTGCTCCTTTACATGCACACAATTCTCCGTTGGAGAAATCTCATATATAACTCGCAAACAGAGATCTAGAGGAAGGAGTGAACCGTGCTAGACAAGGGAAATGGCACTTACACAGTAATGCTATGGATTCAAGCAGATTTACTAATCCTACCAACGAATCAAGCTCGGTCTACATACCTTTCGTTCGTTTGATGCACCCTGAGCAGCAAAGCGAGCCAAGCTGGAGCCAATGAGTCTTCACGATGATCTTCAGATAGCCGATTGAATCGATCAGGCCAGCTGAGACAAATCGTAAGGCTGGCGACACAATAATACAACGCCTAGTGACCAAGACAACAGTTTGATCGCACAACACCATGCCTTCTCAAACCAATCCCATCACAGCGACTCAACAATACCAGGCCAGGTATAGCAGCCGCTGCCAGGATTGTATCTTCAACACCGTGAAGGAGCAGTGTGGGCTTTACACTGTCAATGAACAAAGATAGAGCTCGAATTTCTCGACTGAACAAAGGAAATCTCAAACAAGAGGTATTGTCGTGAAAGCTCTTTTTACCATTGCCACATTGTCCCAGCCTGTACCACGCCAATAGCAGCATACAAAAGAGATGGCCGTTCGCCGAGTCAACATCCAGCAAGCACTTCTAAAACACAAATTCTAACAAACACTCACAAAAAACCAACCGAAAACTCACTTTCACACATCACAGTTTCTTCAGAACCGTTCGGAACATGTCACGCAGAGCACACGTTATCGAGGTGGAGCCTCGAGGAGCCAGGTCTTCTCGTAGCAGCCGACACTGTGACTATGATGAGCGCGACAACGAACGCATGTCCGGACGTTCCAGCCACAGCCGCTCCTCCAGAAAGTATGGTGTTGATTATTTTGACATTCGAGGACCCGGGTACTCCTCCTCATCTCGCTCCAGGGATGAGTATGAGACTCGCGAGCCGAGGGATCCATATTCCTCGTCGAGGTCGAGCCGATCACGACACTCTACCTACTACGAGACAGGGTATGTGAACATGCATGACCCGATATACGAGATCCGTGAGCCAGGCCGGCGATCTGAGCGAGTCTCCAGCGACAGATTCGACGACTATGAGCGTGGCTATGAGCCTGAACGCTCCTCCCGACGACGACATCCAGAGTATGATGGAGATTACTCACCCCCACCGCGATATGAGTACCGAGAGCCCAGGAGTGCCCGTGAGTCCCGACGAGCGTACGAGTTCGAGGATGATGACGATGAAGCTGACTTTAGCGACTTGGAGCCTTCATACCGAGAGCCAAAGTCGAGCCGCAGATCACGCAGGACCATGTCACCAGATGATTTTGATGATCTCAATGAGCCAGTGTTCGAGACTCGCGTGCCTGGAGGATCCAGCAGGGACAGCAGCAGCCGTCACTCTCGCCGGCCCGAATCCCACGAGAAGCACTCGAAGCCGTCGCGATCAAGCCGCAAGCCAGCACGCCACCAGGGCACCACCTTCACCAAGGCCCAAGCTACCGCTTGGTACGAGAAGTGCAAGCCTATCCTGAAGGGTGGAACGGCGGCCAAGACGACGTTTCCAGAGCCACCAGCATACGACTGCTCCCGCACCTCCTGCCAGGGCACCGAGGGTTCGAGGGCGATCAAGCAGTGCTGCAAGCACGGCATCCAGGATCTCTTCCGGCTGCTCGATGTCAACGTCAAGAAGGAAAGGCTGCTCTGGCACCCAGACAGGTGGTCTGCCGTCAAGAACGCGTCAAAGCAGGAGGAGCTCAAGGCGAAGGCGAGCGAAGTGTTTGTTGCACTAAACACGATTGATGAGAAGGAGGATGAGTTCTTTTGAGCTGGAGAGGCAAGAGGTGAGTAAGAGAGGGACTGCTGCTATATGCTGTAGTACCGAATCCCTACTGCCTGCTGCCTGCTGTTCCGTTTTTCGTTTTGCTCTTGCTGATTGGCTCGACGACTTTTGCTTTTCACATGCTTGTTGCAAATTTTTTATGTTTGAACATGTTGATAGATGAAGCCTGTACTGCGAGCTGCAGCTCGAACGGATAGCACAACGCATGTAATGGATTGTATGGACTTTTGTGAAAGAAACATCGACCAGAAGCCTTTATAGCTTTTCATTGTATGAGTGTCATTAATGCATGGAACAAGTGTCGAGGTCAAAGAAATTGAGGATACGTGCGGGTGACGATATCAGGCTTAGTCAGCGACGACGGATACGGCCAGCGAAACTCTCAAGCAGACAGAACGAAGAAATGACAAGATCATGTCAATACCTTGGGGTCATCGAGATTTTGATTGGAAAATTTTCCTGACTATTATTGTGATTGAACTAGAACTTTGGGCAAGAAGCTCCCTGAACTATGATTCAACTCTGCTAGAGATGCTACAAATTGGAGGCGCAGTCTGCTGCTGTACCAGCGGCGTCGCGGAGTGATCGTCGTCAGCTACAATGTGGCGTATAACGGGTGGGCGAATGATGACAGGTCTGGCTACGAGGAGCTGAGTCCTGAACTCATAGCCTACTTCAACATCTGTTCATTGTAGGAGTCGATACGTGAGGCCAGAGATTAAGAACAAGATGTGATGGCAGCTGCGGTTGGAGCACAGCTAGAACCTACTTGTCGCACTACCGGCAGACTCCCAAAATGTCGAACTTCTAAACCATGATATTGAAAAGGGGAAATTCTGGTGACGCTGAGGCTGACGCAGATGATGGGGTTCTGCAGGCCAGATTCTGCGCCGTACAGCACAAAGTTGTACCGGCGGGATGAAGCGTCGATCTTTGGCGATCGTGGTTGACGGTTCAAACTCTGAACTTCTTTCTCTTCGTGGCTATGTGGAAGACTCCCGAATTATTATGTTGAGCATTATCTATAAATTGACTCTTGCATACTCGGTTTGACTCTGCAGTTTTGTTCCGGCAGAACCTTCACACCAATAGTTATTTCTATATGACGAGATAAGGCAAAATCGAATAATCAAGGCCATCAAGGACCCCTCCAAAAATTGAATTGTTGTTCTGAACTTCTGTCTTCTCTACTGTCTAAGCTTGTAAACGTCTAATCCTCTCTTGTGTAACGCATCATCGACGACTCTGTCGTCTCTCACGTCTCTCACCATGGACCACTTCAACTCACCCAGCTTCTCCGCCCACGTGGAAGAGTTGATGGCCCGCTTCCACGTCCCAGGGCTGTCAATAGCACTCGTCCAGGACGACAAGATCGTCTCGGCCGGCTACGGAAAAGCCCAGCTCGACCCTCCGGTGCCATGCACGGCCGACACTCTCTTCGACATTGCGTCCGCATCCAAATCCATGACAGCAGCCTCCGTCGCCCTGCTCGTGGAGGACGAGAAGTATCCAGACGTCAAGTGGGATTCGCGGATGAAAGACCTCTTGCCGGAAGATTTCGCCATGGCAGACGAGTCGTACACCGAAGCGGTGACGCTGGACGACATCATCAGCCATCGCACCGGCCTACCGTGGTGAGTGAGAAGATTCACCTCGACTATATCCCTGATTATCATCCACATGCACCGCTTGCTCACGTGATATTTCCACGAACAAACAGCCACGACAGCTGCTACCTCGGCGTCCGCTCGGAAAACACAGACACGCCGCGATCCGTGACACGCAATTTGCGCAACCTGCCCGTCAGCGCACCTCTCCGAACCAAATACATGTACAACAACATGATGTACACGGTGGCCACATACCTCGTCGAGCAAAAGACCGGCACCTCCTTCACCGACTTCCTCGAGTCCAGATTCTTCCAACCCCTCGACATGCCATCCACCAGCCTACAGCCCAGCGGCGCGCGAGCCAAGGGGCACGGCTCCCGAATCGCCACGGGCTACCGCTACCGCGCCGCGACCTCAGACTACATCGGCTTCCAGAGCCCTGACGCGCCAGACTCGCAGGGCGCGGGTCTGATAATGACGAGCGCCAACGACTACATCCGCTGGGTGAAAGCCGTCATGAACCAGGAGCATCCCGTGTCGCGGGACGTGTACGAGGGCATGACGCGCATGCGAGTCATTGCGGAGCCGGAGATGCGCGATGAGGAGAGTGAGCCGTTCACGTCACCGCCATTCTATGCGGCTGGCTGGTGCGTGCTGTTTT
Organism: Erythroxylum anguifugum; assembly: GCA_027478595.1. Taxonomy (NCBI): domain Eukaryota; kingdom Viridiplantae; phylum Streptophyta; class Magnoliopsida; order Malpighiales; family Erythroxylaceae; genus Erythroxylum; species Erythroxylum anguifugum. The sequence continues at coordinate 88,850 of JANIPN010832392.1, forward strand.
ATCGCGGGTGCAGGTTCGTGGTGCATTATGGCGGCGTGCCGGGGTTCAGTTGTGTGCATTTCTTCTTGCCGGGGCAGAAGATGGGCGCGGTGCTGATGGGGAATTCGGCCGGCGCGAATGAGGTCGTCAGTATCCTCATGCACGAGTTCATGGATGAGGCGATTGGTGTGCCGAGGGCGGAGAGGGAGGACTGGGTAAAGAGGGAGGTGGAGTACAAGGAGAAGCAAAAGCAAAAGGAGGAAAAGGAGAAAGGGGGGAAGGGAGGTGGCGAGGGCTGGGTGGACTCGGAGGAAAGACAGCCGCAGACTCTGCCGCTGGATGTTTACACGGGCCTCTACTGGAATGATGGTTACAAGGGCATGCGGGTGCAGGTCAAGGACGGGGCGCTGTGGATTGATGCGTCGGACAGGTCCATGGGGTTATATATCACGCTTGAGCACGTGCGCGAGCAGACAAAGTACGTCGCGCGTCTGGTTGATTTTCTTGATGAGGACGAGCTTGATGATGTGGAGGTCGAGTTTCGCCTGGCAGAGGGCAGGGCGGTGCAGATGGGGATGATGCTGGAGCCGGACATGGATGAGAAGATTTGGTTTGATAAGAGGGAATAGATATGATTATCTGGGATGATTGTATAAGGTCTGCAGTCTTCATGATCCTACGTACTTGACTTTGAGGTATCTAGAGTTGAAACCCATTGAGTGATATAACACGACTCTAGACCTCCTAACGATTAGCGAAGTAGATGCGGCAAGAACTCCAAGCTAGCACTAAAGGTCTCACTCACCTTGTGCCAGCAGCTTCAAGTTGAAAGGCTACTTTCTTACCCATACCTCAGCTCACAAGCGAGTACATGTGTTCTTTACCCAGACATGCGTCTGTCACGTGATATATTCGTACCACGCAGCCAGATGACGGGCACGGATTTCCCACACGCGCTACAGCGCCTCCTTAGTGTGGCTGAAACCCCAACGGTGCTTCATTTTGACTCCTGAATATTTGCCTCAACCTTATCAACGTTGCCCTGTCTGCAGTGCCTTTACGCTGAGAGCTTTCACTGATAAGTGCAGAGAGTAAACTAATGGCTCTTTCACTGTTTCCAATGTTCGCTTCTCTACACAAATTGAGACATTTTTGTACCATATGTTGAGTGATTTGTCATGTAGCTCTGTATCAATCAAGTCAGATACCTGAAAGTCTGCTCCACCCTGTCCTTGTCTCTGCCACGAAGCTCAGACCTCCCTCTAAATCCTTAGAGCTAGGAAATGTCTTCGTGAAACCGCCGACTCCTCAGCACAACCTCTGCGATCAACACAGGCTTGCTGATGAGCACAGGCTCGATGATGAGCACAGCACAGCACAGCACAGCATAGCACAGCTCAGCACAGACAGTCTCAACATGTTCCATCACGTCCTGCATGGCGACCATATCACCTCTATCCTCACCCTCGCCCTCACTCTCGTTCTCCATCTCTTCCCCGACCTCACTCTCATCCTTACCCACACCCTCACTCTCACCAACTACGATGACAGCATCAACCCTCCTCTCCACCCTCCTCGGCCTCGTCGCCACCAGCCAACCCATCTCCCACAGCGCCACTTCCTGAGCTCTCACCTCCCGCAACCCGACGATTTCCCGTCTCCCCATCGCACTAGCCATAACATGGTCAAGCACAGCCTGCACCCTGATCTTCACCCTATCCCCTCTGTCCTCCCCACCTACCCACCTCCTTACTCACTCCAGCTCCCCTCCTCCCCGTCTTCTCCGGCCCGGCTCATCATCCCCTCGCACACCCTCCGGATCTCTATCTACCCGCCCGTTCCGTCCGGCCATTTCTCATCATCCCCACACATCCTCAGCGCCTCACCCCTAGTCGGCACGGAAACCTATCCACACCCGGCTCTCGGTGTTCTGGGCCGTCGCTGGGGACGTGGTATTTATGCCTTGACGATCTAGTGGGTCGCACGATCATTCGTGGTTTGTGGCGCTGGTACTGGCGCCGATGCTGGTGCTAGGAACGTGAGTACCGGGAGTGGTGGTCTACTGTACGGGGTGAGTGAGCCTGGACTTTGGTGGGTCTTGTGCTACTGCTGGTGGTTGCGGAGAGAGAGAGATCGGTCGAGGGGGATGGTTGGCTGGTTGGCTGGTTGGCTGGCTGGCTGGCTGGGTATGGAGGAGAGAGTTCTGCTGGGTGCGAGTGGTGGTGGTGCTGCTGCTGATGATGATGCGAGTGCTCGTGCGGGTGTTAAGCTTGATGATTGATTGATGTGAGTGTGAATATGAACAACTTGGCGTCAAAATTAAATGTCCTGGTCTAAGATAGATCTTGAAAATTTCATCGAAGGCGATGAACTAGTCAGTCAGTCAGTCAGTCAGCTTGGGTCATGATTTGATACATTGAGAGATTTTTTTAAATCTTGATTTCATCTTTTGCGGAACGTCTCTGAGATTTTTTTTTCTCACTCCTGTCTGTTGAATGTAAGATTTAAGGGTATATGGATGTTGCATTATGGTCTCTCTCTCGACTGCTGCATCAGCATGATATAGATTTGATATCTCACGTGAGCTTACAATCTGTAATGATTCGAGGACGGGTTTCTTGTTATGAGATGAAACATCCAGGTCCACCAAATAACCGTCTTCATACACAGCTTATATTATCTATTCATTAAGTAAAAGTCGTTAGAAGCGACACGTGGCGTCGCTGAGCTCATTCTGCCTGACTGAAACCCCATTTCAAACGGTCGACACCTGCGAGTACCGCGACTGCTCCACGTCCCACGTACTGTCCACGCGTATGCCGCTGCCCGACTCCGTGTGCGTGTGGCCAGACGTGATGTGCGTCTCGTTCGACAGCTTGCCCGACCGTCGCACATCGTGCTGGTGTCCCCGCCAGATCTCGAACGTCGGTACCCGCAGCTTGGCTGGCCGAATGTTGTTCCCGTCAAGGTCCTGCAGTGGCAGCTGCTCGTCCGATTCGCAAACCGAAGCCATCGTCCTCGTCGCATCGTCGTGTCGGCTGATTCTCGTCGCCAGCGTGTTGTTCTTTATTCTCTGCGGCGGTTTGTGGTCCACCGTGCTCAGTGATGTCGGCTCTGCCGTCGAGATGCCGTCTTTCTTTCCCAGGCTGAATATCGACGAGTTGCGCAAGGCCTTGACCTTGCTGAAGCAGCCGCTCGACCCAATCTCTGAGCCGGCCTTGGTGGTGCCAGACAGGCCAGCATACCGGTATGCTCCGCCCTTTTCGCTTCTCTTGAGATACTGTGGGAGCTTCTTGACTTTCTCGGGCAGTACATGCTTCAGCAGCGGCCGAAGGCATGGCAGGCAGCCTGATGCACGTTAGCTCAGATCCAACGATGCATTCCAAACGATAGAATGTACCTGAAACAATGGCCATGTTCCCCTCGACTAATGACCATAATGCAGTGTCGGTAAAATTCCAGTAAATGTTGAAGGCAGCGGCCGGGGTAGCGTCAAAGTGAACCAAAGCATTCAGTCGAACGCCTGAAATCACCGTGACAAACAGCCCGCTAGCGAACACGCCACACAGCAGCAACTTGTTGATTCTTGAAAGGTACAGGTGCGCCACCATACAGATAGGCAGGAGGATGATGGCCACGTCGGTTATGATGGTTATGGCCGCGGTGCCAAAATATGGTGTTCTGAAATCCGTCATGCAGTGGGCTCCAGGCATGGTTCGATTCCAGAATGCTCTTGTCGGCTGGCATTCCATGCATGTAACAATGACCTGCGAGTGTTAGCATATTGGCTCTACATGCGTGATCACTGTGAATGCGACAATCCTCTCAATCCAGGCTGATCAGCTGCTCTGATGAAGCAAGCCACCAGATCGGCCACGACCAAGAACATTTCAACCCTGTATTCGTCACAGAGCGAAAGCCTAGAAACGCCTCTGCACCGGAAATGATAATTCTGTAACTCACCGAGGCCAGAATCCACAGCGCGTTGATGGCTGTCAGCACCCAGACGTAGATGCGCGCCCATTTGTGTCGAAAGATCCGGTACATCAGTGCCAAGACTGAGAACTTGACAACTCCAAGCAGCACAGAATACAGCAGCTCGCCCACGAAGACGGAGACAAAGGCCACGCGCAGCCTGCCCATGGTTACGGCGCCGGTGTATTTGCCAAGGCCATAGCTGTACCACCAGAAGAGCAGTCCTTCAAAGGCGAATGCTAGGGCCAAAGACGGCAGCATCAACCAATCGTCCCACCAGAAGTTCGCTCGTGAGGTGTACCGAGCATAGAAACGAAGAGCGACAGCAATCACTGCCAGTATGATGGTGCTGATCGCCGCAGCGAGCAGCTCGGGCTGCTTGTTTCCTGGACCGTCAAGGTAGAACAGGACATAATTCGGGTCTATACCAGACATTTCGACTGCTCGGCGATACAGCTTCCTCCTCTCCAAAATGTCGTTGAGGCTCTTTGGCGCTCGATGAACTACCGATGCAAGGACGGAGGAGATGCCCAAAAAGATGGGACATCCCCGACACCATATGAAGGGTCCGGCAGTTGGGTGTAAGGCGGGCACGCACGTGTGGGTGCATCTCGCGTGGCCATGGTGGAAGCGATTGACCTGTCACAGACTTACTGCAAATCGGCTCCTGCTCGCTTCCCATCGCTTTGCCCCCTCAGGTCTGCTGCAAGACGTGTTTGACTTTCAACATGATCGACCACAGAACGATCTGTCGACTGCTTCTTTCGGCTAGACCGTCAGCCGTGGCGACGGATCATAGGACGATGAGGGCAGCGAGTAGGGATGGAGCGACTGGCCGCATAAGCCACACAGACTGATACGGCTTAGAGAGTTTTTGTGTAGATTTCAAGTTGATATTGCTCAGACGCCCGGGTTAACGGACAGGGTGACATCGCAGATTAGGTAGTGGAAGCGCTCAGACTTGAAACGTTGCCAAGAAGACTCCTTCTCTTTCTCAAGATTGCTGGCCAGCAGGAAGTATGATCGGACCGGACAGCCTATGGGAAAGTTGTGTGTCGGAGAATGTACGTGCGCCCCCACAATGATTTCGCCCTTGGTCCGCGCTCGACATAGTGCCTACTCAGAGCGGTTAGCCGGCTGCAGCCAGACTTGAGGCACGCGCTTGACTCGTGCGCTGAGAGCTGGGATGCCGGGATTCTGGGATTACCTTGTGTGGAAATTTGCACTCGTTCTGGCATTGACGCAGCAGGTGCGCCAATCATTGACAGGACTCTTTTCTGAGACGCCGTGATCTCAGCAAGGATTTGTAAACTTGATCGTCGTCGCGACGCACTCTCAGGATCGGATGCAATTGTCTCCCGCGACCCGGATTTTTCGATGAACGAGCAGGACTCGGTTACTCTCCAATTCTCTGATGGAGGGCGGTGTTACAGGTATTTTTTTCCTCTTCAAAGACCGTCGTCGATCAAGGATACTCTGACAGATTTATTCTCCGGGAGATATCAATCTCAAACTCGAAGGATGTGAAGAGGCACAGAGGCAAAAGCTGAGGCCAGCGAGGCACGTACTGTATCGAATGATGGCTGCTCAGTTACCCTCAACCATGGGATTTGATGACATAGAACCTCAGTTCCGCTAAGCCCTAAGCCCGTTCGTGGCGCGGGGATGCACTCCGGACGGTACTTGCCAGGGTACCGCACTTTTCTTCTGCAGAGTAAAGGGGTTCTTTTCTTCCAGCACCATCCCAGCAGAGTCTAGTGTCTTTAGTGCATGAGAGACACGATGCTGATAGGCAACTCAGCCTCTCAACAGGATCGTTCGCGGCACCAACAAGCTTGCCATGAACATGAAAGGAAAATGGTGATGATGGTGTTCCTCTTTATTGTGGTGACTACTGGCTTCAAAGATTCCTTTGTCGTGGTTCTTCTACTACCAATGCTAATGCTGTCATCCGCGTAAAAGTTGGTAGGACTCTCTGCAACCGTGCAATATTTCTATCGGATATTTTGATGGAGGAATAGCCTATTTAACGCGACGTAGCACGGTGGCTTGACATCTAAACGAGCCGCTTTAAACTGGTCGCTTCTGCGTATCGAACCTCATGTCTATATGATGAAACATCTAATACTTGCTCAGAAGGTCATTGAAGTGCTCAGTCACTCGTCTGACCGAGGATTTAGTTTAGATTATTGAGTAGGAATTCACGTTCGTGTCATTCATTTTGTACAATATCACACCAGCCAAGAGCTCGTACCGAGCGGCATTGATTCACATTGCTGACTTGTAATCCGGAGAATCCAACCTTTTCTCATCCACGTGATCCGGGTCATACTTCTGGAACAATGGCGGCATCGGAGCAACATCCCGACGCAGAATGTACTTTTTGAGATACCAGGGCAGCTTATCCTTGTAGTAACGCGCATGCTCACGGTTGCTGACTTCAAACACCGTGTCAAGCTCCTCAAGGGTCAAGTTCTTCGTCTCGGGAAGGAAGAAATAGCAAAACACCCAGGCGAAGAGGTTCCACGCCGCATACCAGCAGAAGGCACCAGTCGGGGAAAAAGCCTCGACGAGGGCTGGCCACGTGAGGGCGAGGATGAAGTTGAATCCCCAGCAGACGGCTATGAAGACGGCGTTAGTAATCAGGTCACATGGGCAAGGCCAGCTCGGATGCAACGGAGGGCTTACCGGTAGCGAATGACATGCCGATATCGCGAATGTACAGTGGGAACGCTTCGGCACTGTATGTGAAGGGAACTGGACCCTCACCCGGGCTGTAGACGGCCATGAACAGGTAAATTGCAGCTGCAATATTCCCGAGCTGTGCTTGCGACGGCTGGTCGCCTGGATCATCGGGAATGAGGAAGGAGAAGCCCCCGTAGAACAGGCAGAGAGCCATCAGCGGAAAGGTCACCAGCAGGAGATTTCTGCGGCCAAACGTGTCGATGGTGTAGATGGCAGGAATTGCAAACAGCCAGTTGGTGATGCCAGTGCCCAAAGACACAAGTAAGGCACGTGATTCATTGAAGCCGGCTTGAACGAAGATCGATGTGCTGTAATAAGCGACCTTTTACTAAGTTAGCAGCTATTTTGGTCTATTCTTTGCCATTGTAGGAAACCCTCAGCCCCAAGTCCCGACTTCGAGCGAAGCGAGCCAAAAAAAAAAAAAAAAAAAAAAAAAAAAAAAAAAAAGTTCCGCACGCCAGAGAGAGCAAGCACTACTCACCACATTGACACCGCAGAATTGCTGCATGAACATGACGAAAAAGGCAGACTGCGCAGCGCGACGGTTGCGCCTGACGGTGAAGAATTCTTTGAACAGGTTCTTGCCCTGACGCTGCTTGGCTTCAACCGCGAGCAGTTTGTAAGCGTAGTACATGTCGCGAGCTGCCTGAATCTCGTGCTTGCGTAGTCGTCGCAGGGCGTCGTATGCCTTGTCAAACTTGCCCTTCTCCATGTACCATCGAGGCGACTCGGGGCAGAAGTAGACCTGGACCATGACGAGCAGCGGAGGGATCGAGGTCGACGCGAGCATCCATCGCCACTGCGTGTCCACCCCGAGGAAGTCTGTGTTCTGAAATGCTACCGACACGACGTATCCGAGCATGATTCCGAAAGCCTATGCCGTTCGTCAGCGTTTTTGATGATTGAAACTCGGATGCTTTCTTACCGTCCACATCTGCCACATCATAGTGAGGGCACCTCTGATCCCTTTGGGCGCTGACTCAGCCGCGTAGACCGGCGTGGTGCTCGATTTGGCCCCGACTGCAAAGCCGAGGGCGAACCTTGCTATCAGGAGGTTGTACCAGGTATCGGCAGCAGCCATCCAGAAGCCAGTTACAAAGGAGATGAAGCAGGAGATGAAGATGGTGCCTCGTCGGCCGAAGAGCTTGTTCAGCGGCGCGTTGGTCCAGCAGCCGATCAGCGCCGAGCAGAGATAAGGCGCTCCGTTCAGGAGGCCCTGCTGCCAGACGTTGGTGATGTTGAACTCGCGAAAGTAGAACTGCTGCGCGCCGTTGACCGCAGTCTGATCCATTCCCTGTACAATGGCCGAGCCAGCGCAGAGAATGACCAGGAAGTACAGCATGAAAGGCTGATGCCAGCGATGTTCGACCTCATAGCGTAAGAAGCCCTTCTCTTCTTCGCTCAGTCGCGACACTGACTCGAAGCCATCCTCACGCTGGTTGACCCGCGCGAGAAGAGCACCCTTTCGAAAGACCTCGCGCTGGTCTGACAGGCCGTGTGTGTCCACAAAGATGTCGGCATCTGCCATGACCTCCTCCTCACTCATTCCAAGGAGCGGATTGCGCAAAAGAGCCGCAACGCTAGCTCTTCTGGGAGCGAACTCATCTTTCTCGACCTGTCGCGCACTCTCCTGCTTCTCTCCTGAGGACGATGACGCCGAAGAAGGCACCGGCCGCCTGTCAGCCGCAAACGAGCTGGATTCTTCGTCTCTGAATTGATCTGGCATGATTATGAAAATCTGACACAAGAACCGAACAAGTACAACGAGATTGCTGGTCGAAACAACGCTACAGACAAAGGAGAAGTCCAGTTTATATATCACCCACCTCTACTTGCCTCGTTCCCAGGATACTGGCACCCACGCGGGGCTGTTTGCTGAAGGCCAGGCCAAGAATTGGAGGTTTCATATTGGCAGACGTCAGCCAGGAGCTGAATTCAGCACTTTGCCAGGGGCTTGGAAGCCGGCAAAAGCTGCACTCGAGAAGAGCCGCATGCTCGCCACAGACGTCGGCCAATCTGGTCGTGGCTCGGAGACTTGGCAGTTTTAATCACGTGATATACCAAGACCAAACTCAGCCTTGGCATGGGCTTCACGCGTGGCAAGGACCTTCTTCTTCTCCTCCACGCTTTAGAAGGTTTTAGCATGGGGATCAGCATGGAGCAGATCCACTGCCCAGGGACCCGGAGTCGCCGCTGCTGCAACAGCTCGTCGACTTGGTCGAGCAGCCACGTGCTCTTGCAGACGTTATAAGACACGTCCATCAAAGGAAATGCCTATCTGAGATGCCGAAATCGCTGCCAAGTACTCGGTGAGCCAAGCTTGTGGCTTTGTCAGTGAAATAAATATTGGTGATTTCGATCATAGATAATAGAATCTGACAGAAGCCGTGGTGGAAGCTTCCACTGTATCGAAAAGGGTCCTCAGATTCACAGCTTAGACGGGAAGGAATAACAAGCTCATAACAAACGTCTTGGAGATGCACCGTGGATCATTTGCTATGGCATCATAGAGAATATTAACAGCTGAATTGTGAACCGGGCATATCATCTGCAGCTTAAAGATCCAGGACGGAATGTTCGACGATTTTCAGTTCCGGGTCTGGACAAAGTGATGGGTGTTGTGCAGATGAATTACTCCATACTACTTGCTGGCTCACTATTCCCAAATCCGCGACTCGAGACCCAGTTTGTATCACGTGAGGAAATTGACCACGAAATCCAACTAGACCAGGGAAAGGCTACGACGCCATAAGAGGCTCCTCATTTCACTTCACTCTCATCTTGGATCATGAAATAACTACCTGCACATGCTGCTGTAATATGCCTATCTCATGCCTCTCATGTGACTTGTGTCGTCTGTTGTGCCCCTCTACGACAGCGCGTCTGTCCACAGCCTCGCGCTGATGCAGAAGGAATATGCCCCACCTTATGTCGGACAAGCGCAGCAGGCTCTGGCACACTGATTTGACGCGTTAATGTGCTGTGCTCTTCTCTCGCCTTCCACAGGCGCACTACTACTTCCAGCCTCGTCCAAGTTTTGCTGCTGTAAATCTACCTTGCCAAAGAACGACCTCTCTCTAGGTTACAACAAACTTTCTCCATCTGTCATGCCTGTGACTGCTGTCTGACCACATCATAACTATGGATCTACACATCAGCAACCTTGACCCAGGAACCACGGCTGGTGGCCTCAAGCACTATCTGAGGGACCAGTTCAAGTCGCTCGGCATCACCACTTTCGACTGCAACAAACCCAACAACAAGAGATATGGCTTCATCACTCTGCCCTATGTCGAACAGGGGAGGCTCGTCCTCCAGCATCTGCAATACTCGCTCTTCTTCGTGAACAGACTGACCATCAAAGCAGGCAATCAGGCACCTGACCCTCAGAAGGTTGAAGCTCTGCGAAAGCGGCAGAGGGAGAGGGTGGAGGATGAGAAACCGTCAAAGAAGAACTATCGCGGCGTTCGCCGCTTTGCCACCGAGTCTTGGTCTTGCGGGATGCTGACTTATCATGACGGAAAGCTCGTCTTTTGTAGGGAATTCGAGGATTGTAGGACCGGTGTGTTGATTTTTGGCAGAAAAGCTCTGACCGTGACGACCCCGCCATACGATCCAGCAAGCACTGTGCAAAGCACCAAGATAGAGATCCCATACGACACCATCGAGAAGGTGCTTACTGACGGGGTCAAGACCCCAACTATCACCCTGAACCTGTACTACGCGCCCAAGATTGTCCATCTCCCCAAGACACCGGCCAACTTGGCCGAACTGACCATGGTAGGAGGCTCAAGATCTGGATTCAATCTTCCGCTGACTCTTCTTGCAGGCAAGACTTTTTCTGAAGCCAGCGGAAAAGCCAAAGCCGCTGCGGGTTCGTGGTGCGAACGAAGGGCATGAGAAGGTTGCGTCCAGCGCCTTTGCCTACCGCTTCCGCATAGACACAGCTTATGCATCGCACTTTTCCAACTACCTCGAACTGGCTCGTCGCATGCCGTCCCACATGCGATATTCCTTGAAGGAGGTACACTATGCCTTTGGCGCCAACGTCGCTTCAAGATTGCAACAGCTCGAGGCTCAGCTAGCGTCACGTGGGGACATCAACTTCGACGCCAAGTTCCAGCTTCAGAGGCTTGCCCAAAACGGCTTTCTTCAGCCAAGCACAGTGATGGAACTGCTCAACACTGTGGCCGCCATGAAAAAGGACAAGGCTGTCACGCCAGCTCAGCTGTTGAGGCACGTGGCCCGTAATCTACCTTGGGCAGGACCAGACGTGGAGTCAGAAGAGTTGGATGCCAAGACTGTCAGAGAGTCTCTCAAGGAGGGCTTGAGAAGCAGCGCTGGGGTGCAATACATGCTCGCAAACCGGCAAAAGCATCTATACCTGATACACGTTGCTCACGTAACCGCCACTGGCATCTATCTGGAGGGCCCGGAGCTCTGCCCGGCAAATCGAGTGTTGAGAAAATACCACAATTTCGCACAGACCCATCTGTTGAGAGTCAAGTTTGAGGACGAAGATGGAACTCCGATACGCTATGACAGGGCCAATTCGTTGGAGCCCATCCACAGTGACTGGTTCAGGAAGTGCGTATTGAACAACGGCATCTCGATTGCCGGTCGACGGTTCAAATTTCTTGGTTTCTCGAACTCGTCCATGAAGGACCAGTGCTGTTGGTTCATGGCAGATTTTTGGCACGACGGGCGGCACTACAAGTCGTGGGATGTGATACAGGGTCTGGGCGACTTTTCTAACATCAGATCACCGGCGAAATGTGCTGCTCGCATCGGACAGGCGTTTAGTGACACGCAAGGGGGCGCAGTCAAAGTCACAAGAGTCACCTACGTGAGTGACATTGAGCGCAACAAAAGGGTCTTCAGCGACGGTTGCGGCACCATATCCAGGGATATGCTCAGAAAGATCTGGAAGACATATCGTCGAAACGTGAAGCCGACCTGTTTTCAGATACGGCAGGCCGGTGCCAAGGGCATGGTGTCGCTCGACAGCCGATTGGAGGGTGAGCAGCTGTGCCTGCGACCCTCAATGACCAAATTCAACGCCCTGGACTCGGATCTGGAGATTTGCGATGCGTCACGGCGTCCCTTGCCGTTCTTTCTCAACAAGCAGATTGTCAAGATTCTTGAGGATCTGCAAGTCCCCGCAGCATCCTTCTTTAAGTTGCAGAACGATCATGTGGCGCTGCTCAGGGCAAACGCAGACTCGCCGACTCGAGCAGCCAGCTTTCTCGAGCGCTTCGCCATTGGAAGGGGCTGCAGTCTTCCATGGCTGATTGAACGACTGGACAACTTGGGTCTGCCTCCTTTTGACGACTCCTTCCTGTTCTCTTGTGTTGAGCATGCGGTCTTGACGCAGCTCAGAATGATCAAGCACAAGGCGAGGATATCTGTGCCCAACGCGTACACGCTGTTCGGGATCATGGACGAGACTAACATACTGAAAGAGAAGCAAGTAGTCTGCCGCGCCAATGGCAAGACAGTGACCGGCGTCTGCGCAATCACTCGATCGCCGGCCTTGCATCCAGGAGATATTCAGGTGGTTCGCGCGGTAGATGTGCCCCCGGGATGGCCACTGCTTGATCTGGACAATTGCGTAATTTTCTCCCAGCGTGGAGAAAGGGACCTTCCGAGCCAACTGAGCGGCGGAGACTTGGACGGAGATTTGTTTAATCTTATCTTTGATCCAAATCTGATACCGAAAGTGGTTTATCCGCCAGCTGACTATCCACGAGCCACTGCCGGCATTCTTCCCCGCCCGGTCGAAGCAGAGGACATTACGCAGTGGTTCATCAAGTACATGCAGAGTGAGCAACTGTCAAGAATTGCCACGCTGCACCAGCACCTGGCGGATGTGAAACCGATGGGCACAATGGACCCTGACTGCTTGCGTCTGGCGGAGATGCACTCCACCGCAGTCGATTTTCAAAAGTCGGGGATTGAGCTAGACATGTCAAGGCTTCCGAGAACACCAAAGGTGAGACCGGATTTCATGGCGCCAAACCCGCGGCTCCTGATCGGCCAAGAAAGAACCAGGCTTGAGGATGAAGAGTTTGAGCCTTCTGGCGACGAGGAGTCACCGGACGCAATGATGGATCCTGATAACAAGCGGAAGTTTCCTCTGTTTTATGAGAGTCAAAAGGTGCTGGGTCGGCTGTACCGAGCGATTGACGAAAAGGAGTTCCTGGAGGCGTTTGAGTCAAAGCACCGGCGCCACTACCGATCCGGGATCACAAAGCAGTTGTTCGCCCACATTCAAGACAAGACGCGAGGCATTCAGTGGGATCACCTCGTCGACTGGGCATGGGGCGTGCGAGAGGCATATGAGGAAATGATGGTGGATCTGCTGCTGACGTTTAGCCCCGAGCCTCGCCAGCCGCTGACCGAGGTCGAAGCCTTTACAGGTGACATCGTGGGCAGAGGCGGCAGCCTGCCAACAAGACAGGTTCGCGAAAAGGCGACGAACATGAAGGAGCGATTCAACGAAGGCGTGGCGTACATTGTGCAGCGCATCTTGTACGGCAGCAGCAAGGCCATGATGGCCGACGACGAAGACAACGCCGCCGACTTTGACGTCGAGGCCAACTGGTGGGACACGTCGGCGCTGCGGGACGAGGCGCTGGAGCGCAGCATCGCGTGCCTGCACGTGGGCATGCAAAAGGGAAGCAAATGGGGCAGCATCGGAAAGCGACGACTGGTCAGCTTCCAGTACGTGGCGGCCATGGTGGCGCTGCGCGAGTGCGATGTGTTTGCCAGACGCCACGCTACTTCGTACATGGGCGTTCCCATCATGCGGCTTCCCCGTGATGTGAAGGTGGGAGCAACGGTGGCAGTGAACTGAAGAGGAGAAAGAAGGGAGGAAATGAGTGTGATTAAGGAGGTGGGAATTGCTGTCATCCACAAATTAGCTGGGCAACACTAACGACCGTAGCGATTGCTTGTATGAATAAGCAAATGAATTGAAAGAATGAATGATTACCAAGAAATGGTACCACCGGATACCCATCAATTAACTACCTAACTACCTAATTAACTACTTAACTACTTAACCAGTTGATTAACTAACTAATTAACTTATTAATTAATATATTTATCGATGTTAATTAATTATTTCATATAGATTAATTAAATAATCAACTGTATTGATCAATTCCTTAGATCCGAGCGCCAATAAGATCTATTACTCGAATACTAATTAGATTAGATTCCGAAACTGGTTGATTCCGCTATAGGCCAGAACACATAGACCCCCCCGACGATCCCCCGCCGGAAGCCCGGGGCATGTCACGATCCGGGACGCGGGAAGACATGCAGAAGAGAAAGATGGGGATCGGGATTGGATGGTAAGCTCGGCGTGAGATGCAGGTAGAGTCAGACGAGGCGCGTGTACGTGTACGTGACTGCGTGAGTGCGCAGATATGCATGTAAATGCTAAGAGGTAAGCTGTGAGGATATGAAAACACGAGGCGGGAGTAAGGCGGGACGGATCGATGGATGGATGGGCGGAGCGGGCGTTGGGGGGGTGTGGTCAGCATCTTAAGATTGTTGGAGAGGGGATTCTTGGGGATGGATGCCTAGGGGGTGGTTTGCCTGGGAGGTGCTGGTATTATTGGGCTGGATTGGATTGGATTGGATCGTACTGAGGAGGGAAAGTTGGGAGGTTCGGGATAGGGGGCGTGGGTGTTCTTGACGCTATTGCTGGATGTAATTGCTGCTGCTGCTGCTGCTGCTGCTGCTACCGTGAATATTGACAAGCGTATATGCCGTGTCGCCTACGTCCCCTGATGCGACTCACATTAGAGGCATCGCCTTCCTCAGATGTGATACTGCACACGAGAGACGTTTCCAGAGCGCAATAAATTGATCTGCCATCACCAGCAAAGCCACCCCGTAGACAGGTCCTCTCCACCACCACCTCCAACACAGCTTCAATCCGCCCCTACACCTCCTCAAAATCATTAATAATTAATAATTATCCATCACTACCATCACCACCAACTCAAGCCATGACTCCCACCCCAACTCAACCAAATTGGCGCACCGTATAGGTCCACAACATTGCTCCGATATTTTATGCCAGCTATGCCAAACATCGGGTTCGTGTTCGGGTTCTTCGGCGATCAATTCGTCACCTCTGTTTGGTTGCGCTTGGGATTTCGCTAATGCGGGCGTTTTTTTTCTTTTCCCGTCGTGCGGCTGGGTGGGGTCATGGTGGGCACGCGAGAGACACGCTTTGATGTTGTGTTTTACGATGTATTGTATTGTATTGCAACGCGGGTGGGTAGGTTGAGAGAGAGGCTCTGTGTGTGCGTGTGCGCGCGGTTGGGACAAAGTTTGACTCGACTCAAGTGTTGTGAAGAATTTTGGGAAATGTACTCATTCAAAGTACAGTCACAGTCTGGTGATATCTGCAGACAGCTACCTACCTACGTACTTAGTGGTAGTATTAATTCACCGTTTTGATCAAGGAAATATTCATCGGAGAACGGTGCAGGCGGAGACCTTCAGAGAAGAAGAAAGACCAAAATAGTGGAAGAGATGGAGAGACGGAAATCATACAATCTTGGTAGGATTTCAAATACAGAACTAGCACGTAAATTATCGCCGCATCGAATAAATTTCAAACCCACCCACCCGCTTCGCTGCGCGCTCCGCTCCGCTCTGACCGTCATCTTCTCGCCGAATTCGATTGTTCAAAAAGTCCTAAATGTGTCGGGAACAGGTTGCTTGATTTGACGACTTTGGCGAGCCCTCGTTCCTTTTATGGCTGTGTGAACTATCTACGTGCTGTGAAGTCGAGGGCTGTCTAACGAGAGATTGTTGCGTGGATGGCAAGGGAGGGTGTGGGATAGTGGAGGATAGGACGGCATGAAAGGTTTGTTGCGGAACTTGAGTCTTCTTGCCTATGGCGTGCGGGAGAGTGGCGGCGAAAAGTGATATACAACGAATAAGAGAGAGGAAAAGAAAGGGGAAAAAAAGAAATCGAGAAAGGGATTCCTGCCTACAGCGGATAAACTGGTAGAGTATGAGGAAGACTGTACCACAGGAAAGGTACTTCAGTGGGTACCTCGTCCATTACCTCCCAAGTACCTCCCCTGGCAACCAGGTACTCAAGTACCCAAGTACCCAAGTACCCGTCAAATCCTTCAACAAAACCCCAAATCAAAACTACACCACGCACTCGCTTAATTCTAGCTCCTACCTCGTGAACGATTTGTCATTCCAGCCCTTTCCCTCCTTCATCCCTCCAAACTCACCCAAAGTCCCTCCTCCTTGTCTTCACCTCGAGACTCCGTTTCCCTGTCCAAGGCCCATCTCAATGACGCAAAGCCATCCCGTCCAGACACACCCAACCCAGCAGACCCAACACCGAGCACTGAGCAGAGGGCATCAACCCGAACCAGATACCGGGATCAATTCGTCCGCGACCAGGATCTTCCATAAACCCTGGAAGGACCGTCTGCTACCCTGATCAGTTTCACGCGGATGTTTCCTCACCATTCATCCCATCAAGTTCCTAGGTTTGTACCATGCACGCCCACACGATGGCTAGGGCAACACCTCAAGCACGGCATGGCACTCCATTCATCCACCCAAAAGCAAAGCAGGGACAGAGCCGTGAAATGCGCCGAAGTAGACACACTCCACCCTGCACCTCCGAGCTCCTCCATCCTTACAGGGAGGGAGTCCACGACAAACACAATATCGAGCAAAGGCGATCGAACAGGGATGATGCAGAACCAAGCAGTGAATAGGCTGAACATGCAGACAGGGATCCAAGCCAGACCAGCGACCCCATGCCCTTTTTTTTTCTTCGAAACCCTTCCAGGATCAATGGAATCTGCGTAAAGAAAGATCCTTCAGGGGGTAAAAGATCGGGGTTGAAAGCAAGGTAAGGATCTGACAAGGGTATCGAGGAAGAAGGTGATACGTGGGTTTTTGTTGCTGGGGTTGGCTGGGATTCTGCTCGTGCTCGTGATCGTCTCGCCACGTGCTCAGGGCGTGGATTACCTGCCTGCCTGCCTGGTTGACGATGACGATGACGATGACGATGACGATGGTGATGGCGTTCAATCACTTACTCACTCACTCACTCACTCACTCACTCACTCATTCCTCTTTCTACACGTCTTTGCGTCATTGACTTGATCGTATCCATCACTCGGCTCTGAAACGGGTTGGCGAACGCTTTGACTCTCTACCTACCTGAGTGATGTTCACGAAATCGGCGACCGAGATGATTAAAACGTGAAAGAAAAGACTTTTTTTAGTATTATCATTATATTGAGCAAAACGCCTCAAGTAGTGAGGTGCTGTACAAAAGGAACAGACAGCGCCACGGCTCAGTCGTGGACTGTCTGGTCAGGGATCTTCCCCGCCTTGGGCCTTTTTTTTTTTTTTGCTGCGTCACTGACAACTCCAAACCCCCAGCCTGGTCTTCTCGCTTCGTCGCGCTCAGGGCTCTCCCTGGTCCTCGTCCGTCTGTCGCAGTGGCCATGGAGAACCCTGACCATGCTTTTTCTTTCTTTCCATCAGCGGTACCCCTTGTCAGTCAGTCAAAACTGCAGGGGTCTCCGGTCTGACACGAAAGAAACTTGCCTGCTGAGTCTCCACCGTGATCCAAGCCCGAAACATGGAGCTGCCCTGCAAAAGAAAAAGAGAAAAAAAACTTTTATATCAAGGAAACGATCTGGTCTTAAAAAAGGATGGAATGACCTGGTCATACAAGAGAAGGGGGAAACATGGCACAATCCACCGAGTCGGGCTTCATCCATTCTTCTCCGTTCAGGGGATTCCCAATCCTTGTAGAATACCGAACCTTTGGGGGCGAGCAAAAGGTGCTAGATCACTGATCCCAAACTATGCACACTTGACGCGCGCGCTCTCCGCTTCTTCAGACCAGAATCAATCTGGTTCGGCACATTGCCGGCATTCTCCCACGCCGACCACGACAGGCAATCGTTCGTCATCTTGTTCGGAATGTTCATGGACACGATATCGCTCGGCCGCTCCACCATGTTCACGTACAAGCCGGCCGACACGTGCCAGGCAATGTGGCAGTGAAAGGGCCAGACGCCGGGGTTGTCCTGGTTGTACTCGATCACCGTGTAGCCCGGCGTCGCCGCGTCCTTGGCCGTGTTCAGCATGAACGTGTCTCGCCGCGGCGGGTTGCTGCCCGTCTGCACTTTGCCACCCCAAAGGCCCCAGCCCTCGGCCAGGATCCAGAAGTTGTGGCCGTGCAGGTGCATCGGGTGCGACGACTGCGTGTTGTAGTTGTACACCACCAGCCGCACCGAGCTGTTGCTGCCCATGTTGTAGATGTTCCAGTTGCTCTGAAAGTCGCTTCGGGACGGGCTGAGCTCGTTGGCGTGCGCCAGCAGCAGCGGCGGCTCGTTGTAGTCGGCGTGGAACGGGCTCCCGTTGATCCCCCACACCGGGTTGCCGCTGTGGTTGGACCAGTTTGTGATGTTCATGACCACCGTGGTCGACGGGTTGGACGGCGGGCTGAGCGAGTACGCGGGCGTCCCAAAGTTCGAAATCTCGCTGTACGTGCACCCCGTGTTGTAGCTCTGCGCTGCAGACGTGGGTGCTGACTTCGTGCTGGCATTCTGGTAGTAGATGGCCGCTGTTGCCGCTGCCTTGTTCTGCAGCAGCGAGCAGTCGCTGGGGGCCGATCGGATCCAATAGGACCCGCTGGCCTTGCCTGTCGCGTTGACTAGAATGTCTGCACGCTGGCCGGCGCCGAGGGTGATGTACCTGGCCGTGTACGGCTGAACCGGCACAAAGTCGTGCGCAATCACCTGGAAGCTGTGCTCGTCAATGCTGAACGTATACGGCGCCTCTGCAGCGGCGTTGACAAGCCTGAACCGGTATGTGTTGCCAGTCTGGAACGCGTATTGCTGGTTGGTTTTGCCGTTAATGAGCGACGACTGAGTAAATACAAGGCCGCTTCCGACTCCCACAGCCTCCTGGACCTGCTGTTCGTAGGTAATGTGGCCCCAGTCGCTGAGCAGCACTGGACCAAGATCAATCCCATAGGACTGAGAAGCTGGCCCGTACACAATGATTGGTCCAAAGAGTGCACCGGCAAGCTGTGCGCTGTAGTGCGAGTGGTAGAAGGAGCTCCCGTAGAGATCTGCAACGAAAGAGTACACTGTCCTCGGTTTAGTATTCGCATGCTTCTCACACAGCTGCCGCCCTGCGTGTGACTTCACTCACCATGTGTAGCTCCTGGAGCGATTGGGCAGCCCGCCACGCCGGGCGTCCCATCTTCCCACGGCGTGCCATTCTGCAGAATTCCGTGCCAATGGATCGCTGTCCCTTCCGCCACGCCCTGAATGTTGTTGTGGACCGTCACCTGGATGGTGTCGCCCCAGTTGGCCTGAATCGGTGGGCCTGGGAACTGCCCATTAACAAGAATGACTGATCGCTTCGTCCCATCTGGCGAGACGGTGCCTCGAGAGATGTTGAACTCGTACGTCCTCAGCTGGCCGGCTGGCTGCTGCGTGTAAGGGTTCGCGTTGTTCACCGTGTCGAAGCCCCATGGTGGTCCCAGCTTCTGGGAGGTGCCACCGCTGAGGTACTGGGGATATGTGGTCTGATTTATCGAGCTGGACGAGCTGGACGAGTCTGTAGATAACGACTGATCATTTGCCGTTGGCAATCCGGCCACGAGGGCGAGCAGTCCAGTCAGGACAGCTCCAACGCTTCCCTTCATGGTTGATGTTGGTTTGACAGATCTATGCCACTGCGACTTGGTGCCAAACGAATGGCGCTGCTTGAGATAGAAGAGAGGCGAGGGAGATGGAGGAGAAGAGACGACCAACAGCAACGCTTAAGAACGTTTCTGGAATACCCTCTCGAGCTTCGGCGACGGCTGTTCCGTGAACCGCTTGCCCAGAAGCTCCGCGACTGAAGCTGTATGCCAGAGCCTTTCTTTCGGTCCGTCCGTCTGTCAATGAACAACTGCCTGAACTATGGCATCACACCCTCTTCTCTCTTAGAAAGAGGCCGGATACGAGCAAGCACCGAGCCCGAAGGCCGTCTACCCGCGCCGGGTTGCATGCTTGTTCGAGAAAGTCGTGATCTGATTCGAACCACGAGGCTGGCTCGCATGCGCCTGCAAGACCGCACGTACGACTTAAGCGAGTCGCATCCCGGAATAGAGCCGCACATGAGGCCCTGTAACGCACAGCTCTCTGTCGCTAGCTCCGGCGCCAGAAAAGAAATGAAATATAACCAGGCTCGAGCCGGTCATTGGACGTTGCACAGCATCCGAGTCCCCGCTCCCCTTCGACTTGGAGCTCGGGCTTTTGTACGCCAATCTCTGGCCGGCAAGCCCCTGGACTCTGTGACTTCAGCACGCATCATGATTGCACAGGGATGGGATTGGGACGGGCAAGCCGGGGCCTGGTCAGAAAGTAGGACAGCCCGCCTTCCGCGGTCAGCAACACATTGAAGGGAGAATATTCTGAGCAAGCCGGCCTTCTCGAGAAAGCATTTAGCCTTGCCAGGAATGGTTCTGCCGCATGATATACGGCCGTTGGGGGGGGCTGAACGGCTCAGACGTGCAGCAATTGAAGGCCGAAAGCAGTATATCAGAAGCTTTAACGAGCGACCGACTTGGACCAACTCAGAACATTGTGTCGAAAGCGGTTCGTTGCTGACGCCTGGTCGGGTGGTGATTGGATGTGGTCGAGCTTCGTGCCTGGGCGCCGTTTGTGGAATCTGACCTTCGGCGTTTCTGTTCCTGTGAGCAGCAGCCCCCGCCTTTGTAATTTACATCTCACCCGGTTTTTTTTTTCTCGCCTCAATTAATTCCGAACTAGGCAGTGCTTCTAAAAATCTTCTGGTCTTCATTTTTGAAATAGAGATCGTCTACAGGACTCTGCTAGTAAGGTGAGACTGGTGCCTACTCCAACGTGTGCTCTTCCTTATGAGATTTTCCCAGTTACAGCTTGCTCTCTTGTGGGTGATATCGACAAGTCTAGTAAGGATTTATCGTTCACCGTATAAATCGCGCGACTGCCTCGGTGAAAGCCTGCAAAGTTTTGTTGAGATTCTACTTTAGTTCGTTCGGCAGATCAGATGGTTGTTACACAGCGAGGTCCGGGGTTCAAAGCGGTGCAAAATCAACACGTCATTCCAGAGGTTGTAGGAGTCGGAAGAAGGCAGAGTCTTTCCATGAACCTTGAGATCTTGTCAAGCTCGGATGATAAAGCCTGCTAGGACTGGCCAGATGTGCATCTACATTTGTCGTGTCTTTGCGTCACAGAAACAACTCGAAGGAAGTGTTCAGACGCCACCAGTCAAAAGCTCCATCGGATCTCAGAGTAGGTCATAATGCGCCGCTCCATGCGTCTGTGTATGCTGCAGCTCACTCATTCCCTGAGCTCTTGAAGTTTAAAAAATACCGGTGTGCCTATTCTGTGCTGTTTCCAACTCTTCGACCATAAAAGACAGTTCTAGTCATCACCTCCTCATTGAAATTGTTCTGCCATGAATCCACATTCCTCCCTTTAATGAAGTCTGTTCCCTCAAAACCTTGAGTTCCCTCTCCTTTTTTGTTTCACTGAATCCGGTTTGCGAGGGTCACACCGTAAGTGATTGTAGCGATGACGGCCGCGAGGTTGAGCAGTGTCGAGGCGCCATGCGCTTTGCCAAAGGATCGGTTGAGCTTCTGCATGGCCTCGGAGTGAGGAGGCTTATCGTAGTGCTTCTTGCCGTCACGAGTCTCTGTGAAACGTGGAAGAATTAAGGTCAGCAAACGCTTTCGCACAGTTTGTTTATCTTCAATCTCGTGGTACGCCAAGTGCGGCCCCGAAATCGAGATCAGACCGATGAGCTGCCGAAACCCTGCAGGACCGAAGCGACAAATCACCCAATAGACGGAAACTTGATATCGTGCCTGCAGCCGATGTGTTCCAGCAATTGCCAACAGACTTCTGTGGGCCGGGTTGCGGGCCAATGGTGTGCCAGGCAAAGCCGTCTTGACCAATTGATGTCGTCCAGATCAAGGAGGAGTGTAGGGCCTCAAAAACGCTGTGTTTCCCACTCTCTTCTTCCCCATCTCATCCTGTAACTTACCTTGATGCTTCCTCTCTTTTATGATCCTGGTGGTCAACGGTCCAACATATACCAAGTTGATCACGCCAGTCACTGCGTTGATGGCGAGAGGTGCGAGCACGCTCCACCTGTTCTCTGTCGCAAAGACACCCTTCAACGATGAGACGCCAGCACCGCCGAACGGGCTGCTGGCACCCGGGTATGTTATTGCTAACACGACTGGGAGCGCAGTCTGCATGGCAAAGTATACGGGGAAGAGGTGCGACTGCAGGGTGGCGAACTGTGGGCGAGGGAGGGTCCTGAAGGCGACGATGCCACCGATGAAGCTGTTCCACAGCTCTGATCCGAGCAGAGTACCATACCTGCAAGATGGTAGTCAGCAAGTTGTGCACAGCTTTGAAGGCATTGTCGTCTTGCTCGAGGGCTGAATACTATCAGAGCTGGCTGAGGAGGGGACAGCACACATACGTGAGCACATGGTATGGTGCCAAATTTGTTGCTCCCTCGAGAGGCATGGTGCTAGCAAGAAAGTGCAAACGCTCTGAAATGTGTTTCTCTGGAAAATTTGAGAGATTAAAGACGCAAGTATTCCCGCTGACAAAACCTGCTGAGTGCGAGTATTCACAGAACCTCTGGACCTGACGCCGCTGACATTCCGAGGCAGAGGCGAGTCCAGCAAATCATGACGCCAACTGGCCCACGGTTGGCACAGCCAGTGTGCTAACTCCGCTACTTCCGTCAACGAGAGCAGGGCTGCAGCCAGCGGTTTTTGCCACGATGCACGAAATTCTGCGTCCTGGCCAGGTCGATGCGATTCTTCATGCACGTCTTCTGATGAAAGCTCATGCCAAGACATGCAGCTCAGGCACTGCTGCCGGGTCAACAGCGCACTTGAGATATGATTTTCTGTTTCCGGCAATGCCACGTATGAACCAGAGAGCGTGAGGCCGTCCGACAGCAATCAGAGGATTTGGTTTTTTTTTTTTTTTCCTTTCTTTTTTTCCCTCCAAATATTTAAATTGATCAGCATGGCGGTGAACATTGCGTAGTCCAACACGAAGCCAACGCATCAGTGTGGGCAACAGAGTATTCAGGCAGGCAAAAGTCGAAGAAATCGAGAGCTGCTGTATCTTGATCTACTAGTGGTTCAATAGCATGTGAATTCAGTCAAGCGAATATCAACCTCGTCAAAAAGTCGGCCATCTGCCTGCCAGTGCCACAGCAGCCCCAAATGAGTCTCGAGCGGATCCGGATAAGGCAGTCATGATCGGCGCCAGTCCAGGCCAGACGGATCAAAATTGGACAGGAAAAGGGCAGAGCTGACGAGGCGGGCGCTAGTCCTGGAAAGTGCAAAGTGCATGCAACCTTAATTATGCGGCTTGACTTGCGTCTTTGACAGGAACGGGGTGGTCTCCCCCCCCAAGACGAAGACCCCCCCCCGGGGGCTGAGCACCTAAAGCACGCTTGCGTAGCTGGTGGAGTGTCTTTGGTTTCTGGGGGGGAACACCCACTAGCCGAGGGCTCCGGATTTGGGGGATGACGGAAGGGGAGCACGGGCGGGCGCCTGTTTGGCTGGTCCCAATCTCCAATCGAACCTTTCTGCCCAGATGTCGAATTCGGCGTGCTTGCCCCATATCGAATCGATTAGTCTTTCGGGCTGAGACTCCCTGGTGGCAGCCCCAACCGCCCATCTGTTCCTTTGGCCATTTCCGGGACTCTCTGTTTTTGCTGGTTGGAGTTTGACTCGCTCTGCAGCCGCTGGGGAAGGGGGAAGTTGCCCTAGAACCGGGCTTCAGCGCGTTTGACTCTTGGCCCTCTTCCCACTTCGAGCTCTGGATACCCACAAGTCCGTGGAGGGTATGCTGCAATTATCACACGCTCCACGATAGTCCCACAGTCCACTCACTGGACGAAAAAATAAAAAAAAGCAACGACATAAACCTCACATAGGCCCAAAATTTAGACCTGCAACGATCACGACCGGCTTAGGCTCAAATTTCCTCCAAGAATGAATGCCCTCTCTGGACGCTTTGTGCGTCTCGAAAATTAAAACTGAACCTTTCTCTTTGTCAGGCTGCCGCCAATGCATGATCGATCTGGACAGTTGGCAGCCGTCTCCGGTGCCAAAAAAGCTTTGCCGATCCCCACCAAAGAAAGCTAATGACGAGAGATGGAGCGACAAAAGACGCTCGACCCTTGGCCTCTAGCGCAGGAGATAAAACGTTTGATGTTCTCCTGAAGATGTGCAAGGCCGAAGGCCTAAGCAACGGTAGACTTGGAAATATGAAGAGGAGGACATCCATCAGGAGTCAAGTTTGTGGCCACAAAAAGTCCTGTTGAAGAGGCATCCAGCATCTCTCTCTCTCTCGGATCTGGGTGACAGGCCTGTGTCCGTCTCTTCAACATCCCATCTGCTGACAGCTGACGTGAACCTTGGCTCTTTTCCATGCCACGAGCTAGGGGCTGGGCCATGTACGGCTGTCAGCAGGGCCAACGGGGAGGTCCTTTAGCTCATCCATGCCATTGTCTGGCTCCCCTGCTCGAATTACCCGCGACGCTATTTGATCAATGGCAATCTTGGAAGTCTTTCGTGCTGCTTCAGACCTCGGAAGTTTTGGCAGCTGGCCCAACCAGAGCGAGCTGTGAGTCTTGCCACCGAACTTTTCGAGATATGTAGTCCTTCTCTTTCTCGCTCGAGTGAAACCGGATCTTGTTGTGGGTTTGCTTTTTTTGTGAGTGAGAGAGAGATACACACACACACACTCTCTCTCTCACAAAGTCGAGCGAATGGTAAAACGAGTCCTGTGGCTGGCCTGGCGACTCAGACTGTTCTTGTTTTGTGTGACGGGTGAGCAGCAGACCAGGGATGAGAGCCGGTGATAGCCAGTGGTCTGCTGGTAACCAGTAATGGCACAGAGAACGTGGAGCAGGGGATGGTGTGGCGCCACAACCACTGCACACACGATGCCTGCTGTCGTGCTGCTACTGCTGCTGCTGCTGCTGCTGCTGGTGTCGTTGTCCATCCACCGTAGGGGTTTTTTTTTTGGTAGATTGAGGTACCTGTTTTTGCTGTAGGTCAACTGTACCTGGTACCGCTATAGCACACGCATACGCTTACACACGCAGCCGCACCCGCATTATTCTCAAGTGGAGAATGAGAAGAAGAAAAAAAATAGCCTCCATCCGTCCACCCTCCCTCCCTCCCTTCCTCCCCAAAATCCCTTCCCGCCGGCAGACGGGCCACCCTTTCCCACACCCACC
>JANIPN010833468.1:0-10372 GCA_027478595.1 Erythroxylum anguifugum
CAGGAAGTCCGCCAGGTCCGCGAACGACCGGTAGCGCGCCTGCAGCGCGGCCACGCTGGCGTAGGCGGCATCATCCGCCGGCAGCGTCACGTCGTTCTGCGCGGCGAGCTGGAACAGCAGCTCGGGCTCCAACGTGCCCTCGATGTGCACGTGGTGCTCCACCTTGGGCAGCCGCGCCAGGAAGGGGTGGAGCGGGTCTTTGCACATCGTTTGACTCTGATCCACGGTTGTGAGAGAGAAAGGGATGAAGGAAGCGAGAGAGGATGGTTGGTGTGTTCCGGACGGTTGGGATGTGTGTGTATGGATGGATATTCCTCCAGTCCTCTTGACTGTCTCAAATGAGGACTTCCGGCAGTGTGAGAAATTTTGTTGTGCCCCTCCGGTCCAATATCATCTATTATCTTTACCGCTCACCTCATTCTTTTCTCTTCAAAATCAGCAGCCAAGAGCACATACGTACACACATTCATGCACAATATCCATCCATCCAGGCACGCATCCAATTCTCCCCACCTCCCCTCTCCATTCCTCCTATCCTCTTCGGGGGGTAGAGCCGATCGGAACCGAGACGCCTTTCCTCTTCCTTCCCCATCGCCGCTTCGGAAGCCAACCGAGTCGCCCACACAGACACGCGCCCACACGCACCCTTACGCACCCACACCCGCACACGCACATCCCCATATCATCTGCAGTCAGAATCCTCTCGGCACTCGTTGCAGCGATAGGGCGGCGGCGGCTGCTTACGCGCCAGGGGAGGAGATAAAAAGGATTCCTTCTGGGCATTGGCTGTGTGGATCAGGAGCCAAGCTTGATACATCGCAGGATGCTCTCGTCGAAAGACATCTCAGCCTCACATTTGAATCAAGGATCTCTGGGCACCAGACTCGGGTCCTCGCGCCTGGCTTGGAAAGCCGTCTCAGAGTCGATCGGTGCGGCTATTGTCTCTCCTCATCAACGAACAATGGTTCCCCATCGTGGAGACGAGTCGCACTAACGGGTTGGGCCACAACGGCAGAGCCGTGTCCCCCTCATCCTGCTCCCCGGTTCCAGAGCTACGGGTTGATGGAGAACCTCGAACTATACGTTGGGCCGGCCGCGACACACCGCACCCCATCGATCCCGACGACCGCTGATTGGGGCGCCCTCCCCTTCGTCCCGGGTTCCCCGCCGCCACTGGGTGTCGTGCATCCCTGACGCGGTGGGGATGGCGCCGGCCCAGCGACGTTGCACTTGACCGCCAGGATGAACGGCTGGGCTTGGGGGATCCGCGCGGGTGGCTGACCTCGCTTCGGCACCTGAGGGGTTGTGGATCTGCCTTGGGTCAGGCAGAGATGTGTGAGGGCAGATGTCTCTTAGCGGGGGGGGGTAAGGAGATGCAATAGACGAACAACGGAGAGGCCGATAGACATGCCGCAACCATGGATGACAGTGACGCGTTGAAACACACCAATAGCTTGGGACATGACGGGGGCCTGGACACCCCGGCGGAACAGTGATGGGCAATGCTCCCGATGAATACGAACAAATATCGCTCGATGATGGACATCCAACCGGGTTATGGACGGCCCTAGCGGAGCCGGGTTCTGCCGTTTGACTTCCATGTTGGATTGCGGGAGGAAAAGTAAAAAGCCCTATGTGCTCCCATGAAGCGACGCGCGTGGATTGGTCGGAGCGCGCGCGTCCAATACGCTTTCTGCAGGGTCCCTGAAAAAGGAGATATCGCCATTCGGGGAAGAGGGCGAGGTCTTAGCGGAAAGGATGACTGCTCGGCATCTTCCGCGCCTTGGACTCGGGAGTCTGCCAGGGGCTCCCCTGGCGGGTCGTCGAAAGGAGACTCGCTCGCTGCTATCCGACGAACTATAATCTTTAACTTGGGGACCGACGAGGTAAAAAGTTGCATACCGGGGCCACCAGCTGCATGCCTGCCGTCAGCACCCGCAGCCGAACTCGCCAGGGACTCCCGAAGCTGCGGGTGGCGCCTTTTGACAGAACGAGCTGGCTTGCTGCGATGCTTGATGGCCCTGACCGATCGGCCAGCAACAACGACCTTCCTCTTCGGACAGGCACATCAAGTGGATCGTGTCAAAGGGAAGTGCCGGACGCTACCCTTCCCGGCTCCTGCCCGATCAGCGCGGTGCAGCCTTACTGGAAGAGCCGCGAGGACGCGACAGATCTAGCCGGCGCAGGGAAGACCTCTGACTCGCCCATTACTTGACGCACAGAGGACAAGCAGTGTCGATTGCAGCGGAATGGCGTCGGTTATACGAGATAGGCAGATCGCTACGGCGCAGGTCCCAACGCCCGGGGACAGCACCACGACTGTAATGGTGAAGAAAAGAGAATGGGCCACCCGGGACGTTCAATGATCCTTCGCGCCTTCCCCCCAGTCACCGCGGAACTGGGCCCGGTGTGCTGATCGACGGACCCCCGAATCCGGCAGCTTGTCGGGGCGCGGCTCGGCTGCGCTCCCGGGCGCACTCTCTTGATATTGACGGCAACTGGCCTTCTCTTTCGGCAGCGCGCCAGAAGGAGCCGCCGCTGCCCCAATGCACCGGGCATCGCACCTTCCCTCCCTCCTTGGGATGCGCGTGAGGGGGCAGCTGACCTCCTGTTGCTGCCCATATTGGAGCGTCAGTGGCCTACAAGCTCGCCCGGATCCCCCATTCCGCAAAGGAAGGATTCTCACGCTCTCGCGGTCGGAGGTCAGTGACCCACCCGTTATCGTCCCAGCCCACAGTCGCCTGGGCGAGGCCTCGCGACGTCTGGTCGCCAGCCGGACCCAAGCGTCTGCAAGAGGGTCTCATCTGGATAGTGGATATCGCGCTCCCGCAAACCCAGGCACCGGTCGCACGCGAGTCCCGATTCTCAGCCTCCGGGGAAATGGTTCATGATGTTCGGTCCCAGTGTCTGGCCTGGCCGTTGAGTAACATCGTCCACCATCAACCATTTGACCTCGAGGTCCAGTAGGAAGCGTCCCACTCGCTCAGGGTATTCACACCCACTCGCCAGTTAGGCAGCGACGACCAGAGGCAAATCGCTAATTTTGAACAGCAGCCGGGATCGTGCCATCTCGCGGCCGGCAATGGGATGATGTTTTTGCCGGACCTCAATTGGCTAGGGGTTTTGTTGCGGTCTGGAGCTTCTCGGGACCAGGGGCAGCGCCCGTCATCCTGTAGAGGCTTGTTCCGATTGCAGGGCGATGCGACGGGGCCGGGCTGGAGGCCTCCCTCCGATGAGTTGCAGTTATCATCCGAACGCCTAACCGACCCTCGACGGAAACTTCCTAGTGATGCAGGCCCATGTCAGGGGGGTGGCATCCTCCCCCGCTGGTGTTGCTGGCGAGCCTCGAACTAAAGGGGAACTAGTTGCCTATCAACTAATCCTGGCTCCCTTGCCCATTCGTGATAGGGGGACGATTCCTCCCCCATGCGGTAAGTGATCTGACTTCTCCATCTCTGGACTGGAGCTTTCAGAATGGAAGGTTCAAAGCTCTCCCCCAAAATCCCGCTCGTCGATATTACCCACCTTCTGACAATTCAGTGCGCCCTATTCGTTGCATTTCCTATCCATTATGCCCTCCTGACCCCTCCCCTCGCCCGCCCTCGCCTTCCGTTGAGGCATCGGGGTCCTCGAGGGACGATCCTATGTGAGGTCCAGGCTATCGGCTTGGTTCCCTCCAGCACCCTCTCCCAAGGCCCATGTTGACGCCGGCGAGAAGAGCCGGACCAGCTCCATCGGCGACAAGGAGGGGATGCATCGGCTAGTGTCATGGGAGTTGACCCGATAGTGTCCCCGTAAGAAAGGTGGGTGAACGATCGCCTCGGGCTTCCTCCGGCGGATTCAAGGTTAAGACCTTAGAGCCATCCACACAGATGGCGATCCATGCACACGCACGGGTGGCAACGAACCATATCAAGTCTCGGCGCTTGTTTCTCGGTGCGGGCATCGCATCTACCCTTTTATCTGGACGATTCCTCTAACTTGAGCCTCCTCTGCTACATTGCGTTTTGCTTGAGCGTTCCTTTTCATTTGTCGTTGCGAGTTCTGAGCGTGTGCTATATCATTCTCCCATCTCTTATACGTCGTACCCCTATGCTGTAGCAAGACGACTACGCTCGAAGTCTCTACATCGCCGCTCCAGCGGAGGGGACACGTTCTGCCCGATCGTGTCTCGCGCGGAGCGGCGACAATGTCAGGCCATTTACCGCCCATCCACCCATCTGTATCTCAGCTACCATATCCATCAGCACAGCCATACGAACCGGCATCGGCGCCTCCAAACATTCCTCATAGCCCTGGTAGTGGACCTCATGTCACCCACTCAGGAGGACATCGCCATGGCGAAGGCCGACCATTTCCTCCCCATGGGCACATCCCTCCAATGGGAGACAGTCTACATCGGTTCGGAGGAGAGTACGAGATTGGCTCCCCGGCTTATGGACACCGTATGGAACACATGATGCATGGTGGACCGCACGCTCCGCACCCGCATGCCGCCCACCTCCCAGCCCATAAGCGCGCATATCGACAACGACGCAAGGATCCCAGCTGTGACGCGTGTCGAGAACGTAAGGTCAAGGTAGGCTACGATGTCCGTACGCTTCAACTTTGGGCTAATTCGGGCTAGTGTGATGCCACGGACACTTCGAGCTGCTCGGAATGCTCAAGTCGGAACGTGAAGTGCCAGTTCACAAAGGAGACGAACCGGCGCATGTCATCCCTCAAGTAAGTGTCTCCAGTTCTCATCAAGCACCTTGCTAAATTGGATCAGGCAAGTCCAAGATCTCGAGAAACAGCTTCTCGCCGCCAAGCAACAAGTGTCCCATTACAGGTCTCTTGTTGGCGGAGGGACTGCGGTGGATGACGATGAGTCTTCTCCTAGTTCCGCCAGTCCCGTCAAGCGCAGGAAGTTATCTCAGCAAAACTACCTCTCCATTCAAGATTCGATGCGGGAACACGCAGAAGGACTTTTGCAAGCTCCCACATCGGCCGAGGAGATTCTTCCACCCTTGAACCAGCCGCTTTCACTCCCTTCACGAGATGTCGCCGAGCAACTAATACGCAAGTACGAGTCAAACATGCAAGTAATACTTCCATTTCTGCCATGGCCGATGCCAGCGCGACTCATCGATCGCGTTTACAAGGAGGATTCTTCTCGGGATTTGCCCGCCGATACGGCCGCGCTGTTCTTCGGTTTCCTCGCGTGTGGTGCTCTCTCCACTAGTGTTGACGATGCGCAACCGTATTTTGACTCCTTGCACCAGCACCTAGACTTTTGGTCTCAAGCCGCTTCCCTTAATATTATTCGTGCCGCAGTGCTCGGAACTTTGTTCCTCATCGAGGCAAATCAGCGCGGTCGGGCTTTTCTTTTGATAGGGTTTGCCGCCCGGAAAGCTCAAGACATGGGCCTACACCGTCGCACTGGTCTGTTCTCTATACACGAAGATGAGCAGCGCCAAAAACTCTGGGCTGCCATCTTCTGGGTCGAACGGTATGTCCTTCATGGCATCACTTAATGTGTCTCTCTAATTTTCACTTAGTGTCCTTTCACTTGAGATCGGTCGACCGAGCATGATTGCCGAAGACGAACCATTTCCACTTGGCGTAAAGAGCTACCCGGAGTCACCAACGAGCCACCGGCATGTTGATCCTTTGGAGCCAATGCTTCAGGTCGCTGGCGTCATTCCGCAAGCCCAAAAGGTGTTCCGCAGCTCAGTGGCACCAACGATGACCCTCGCCGCCATTGACGAGCGGCTCCTAGGTCTCCTGGCACCATACATGCGTGAACATGAAGCAGCTCCCAGTCAGCCTCCCAGTCACCATTCAATGTGGATGATTGTATACATCTACTCCACCCAGCTGATACTGCATCGCCATAATTACTCGCCAGCCTCACCCCTTGATGTGAAACAAGCGGCGCTCGAGTGCTGCACCAAAGTCGCCAGCGATACGGCACGTCTACTTCTCCGGGTGGGCGGCACACCACCGAATTCGCCGACCATTGGAAACGGCTCAAATACACGGTTTGACGATGCGATTCGCCAGGGCCCCACCTCACTTCTGGCACTTCATCTCTGGCGGTGTATCATGTACTTAGTCTACTCCTTCGACTTCGAGGGCGCTATGATCTGCGCACGCCTCTCTTCCCGAATCGGGACTTTCCGCCCCATCAACCGTGCGTGTGGAAGATACCTCGAATTTTTCCTCGACACCATGAAGCTTAAATTGCGTCAAAATCGAACTGCCATTGTCGATGACGAAGAGCTCATGGCATACCTGTCCAGTGACTTACAGAACAATTTGGATCAAGCATGGATCTGGACCAGCGCTGATCGGAACAGTCCTCGTGGCCCAATAACGAACGGTCTCTTGACCACCGAGCCGGCAGCGCATCGCGAATGGGATAATTGGAGTGGGATCCTTGCTTCGATCCAATCCCTCATGGACGAATATCGCTCCAGTGTTCCTCGCTCGGCCGACACCCCGAGCCACATCCCGAGCCAGACGCCGAGTCTACCATATGCTCCCTCATCGTCCAAAGTCTCCTCGCGACCAAACACTGCTGCTACATCTGCCTCGACCGTCAGTCCGGTGACAACCAACAACCGAGTCAGCATCGCAGATCTTATGGGCTAGTCCGAGCCGAGACCGACCCCAGCCACATTCCTTTACTTTGTATATACATACATTTTATCTTCTAGGTTATACGCACATCGAGCGGTGATACGCTCCAAAGTACTTTCTACCGAGAAGGATTTTGGGGAAGCAAGCGACAACCCTCTGGTTTCATATACCCATTCATGTCACGTTGTTTGACGCCGGAGGACTCTACGATTTAAGGCTTTGTTATGTCGGAATGGTTCATATAGAATTATATTATCCCCAGCGAGGCCACAAATAAATCATTCAGTACTCATCCCCCAATCGTTACGAATGTGTCCAAACCATTCCTTGCAATCAACGACATGCCTTGGCTTGCATTATATAAGCACCGAAACCGAGATAGTCGTCGATTAAATCTTCCGCTAGTCAAGGAATGCGCCACTACAGCTGTTAGAGGAAGTGATGCCAACACCGCTCGAGTGAGCTCGCACGTTGATACTACAAAATAATTACGAGGCGTGTCGCTACGCCCATCCCCTTGGTATTCCTGCAGGCAGACGAGGCCGTCGGGATGTTGCCGAGACGCCCGATCGTTTCGGCGGTGGAGCTTAAACCTTAAAAACTTTCTGCGCGTCCGGCTGGATACCACCCCCTCGTTCCTTCCGATCGGCCCTTTCATATTGCCAGCCCGCACACTTCTGCATCTCATCCCCTAAAGGAGGGTGACAGCCGAGACACGCCGGGGGGAGCTTTGTACTGAACGACGTTGCAAGGCTCTGTCGCTAGTCATTGGTCCCGCGGCTGAAATGAAGATTGCACACCCCGTCCACCTTCCCCCCCTGGGTATTACAATGGATGCCGCGCGTGACGCCCAGCAGTGACGCGTGTCTTTCAGCGGTTAATTGACCCTCACGGTCGTGGTGAAGAGAACGCCTCCCCCTTGCAAAGATGACCCACAGGTAAGGCAGCTTTCGAAGGCGGGCTGCAACTCTGCCAATGATGATCCGCGCCCGGGGAGTGGACTTCGGACACCGGTGTCACTCACCGATGCGTGTTTCTCCTGAAATCTACTACCCTGGATGCTGCTTTGGCCTCGCACAGATTCTCCCGGAGAAATTCGCAGGGGCAATAAGCTCGCGCTAATCCACTCACCTGCAGGGCGCCATCGACGCACCGTGCCGCCAACCGAGCGCCCAGTCAGATGAGTCCCAGCAAGGGGGAACGAATGTCATTTTGGACAATGGAGCAGTGGAGTCGTTCGAACGATGCTTCTAGCGTGTCTGGCTAAAAGCTTGTCGAGTGAAGGGCTATAAGATGACAGGTTCTCCCTGTTCGAGGCATGTCACGCCCTACCAGTCCCCCTCAGAGCACCTACCCAACGGTCATTCGAGGCCTATCTGGACATCATGAAGTCTACACTTGCTCTGCTCGCGCCCCTTGCAGGCCTCGCTAGTGCATGGCTACCCGATCAGACCAACATCCGGGCAGCACAGGGCCACAGTCTCTTCGCGGGGAACACGACCGCCCACAACGGCACCTCTGGCAAATGGCTGCCTGGCAAACTCCCAATTCGAGGCGTGAACCTCGGGTCTCTCTTCGTCGTGGAGCCCTGGATGGCGAGCAACACATGGACCAACGTGCTGGGATGCCCGAACAATGAGAACCAGGGGAGCGAGTTTGACTGCGTCCTGGCACTGGGCCAGAAGCTGGCGAACGATCGGTTCCAGACCCATTGGAACTCGTGGGTCACGGCGAGCGACTTCGACGAGATGGTCAGCTACGGGCTGAACACCGTGCGGATCCCCGTCGGCTACTGGATGTTCGAGGGCTTGAAGTACGACAGCGAGCACTTCCCCGAGCGCGGCCTCGACGCCCTGACCACCGTGTGCGGCTACGCCGCCGATCGCGGCATGTACGTGATCATCGACCTGCACGGCGCGCCGTTCGCGCAGGTGGGCCAAAACGCCGACACGGGCCAGCTGGCGGGCTGGCCATCGGACGCCAACCCGGGCTTTTATCAGGACTCGCAGTACGCGCGCGCGCTGCAGTTCCTCGGCAACATGACGGCCCACATCCACGACCACGCCGCCGACAACGGCCCCACGCGCACCGTCGGCATGCTCGAGGTCGTCAACGAGCCCTGGAGCGGCGCGCCCGGCGACCTCCTGCAGTCGATGCGCCAGAGCTACTACCCGAACGCCGTGACGACCATCCGCAACGTCGAGGCCTCCAAGGGCGTCTCGGGCGCCGCGGCGCTGCACGTCCAGATGATGAACAAGCTCTGGAACACCGGCGACCCCACCCAGTACCTGCCCAGCGACAGCAATCTGGCATACGACGATCATCGATATTTGAAGTACGACGGATCGGTGGATGTTAGTCAGCAGGGATATCTCTCCGCGTCGTGCAACGACAACCGCGGCGGCCTGAGTCCCACGATCGTCAGCGAATGGAGCCTCAGCGTGGCCTTCGAGAAGGAGAACTCCGATCCGCAGTTCTACCCCGTCGCGAACAATATCGACTTCTACCGGAAGTGGTTCGCGGCGCAGGTCCGCGCGTACGAGAAGGGCGGCGACGTCCAGGGCTGGGTCTTCTGGTCGTGGAAGGCGGAGCTCAACGACCCGCGCTGGAGCTACCGCGACGCGGTCGCCCAAGGCATCATCCCGAAGGACCTGAGCGGGGTGGCGGCGAGCGCGCCGTGCTGAGCATCTGCTGAATGGTGTATATATATATCGTTCGTCGTATCTCTTCTTCTTCGTGCATGTATTTTACTTGTGTGTGTGGAGTGGAGTGGTGGCGGGAAAAGGTACTCGAGAAGGGGGCGAGGTGCCGGATTGTATATACAATTATTACTGCGAAGAGACGGGGCAAAATGGAAGGGCTGAAACGCTTCGTGCATATGACTTTAATCGATTCAATCACATACTAATCAGCACATCTTCATTGCAAAGTGTAGCATCCGGTGTGTGTGTGATCATTGTCATCAAAAATATAGATAGCTGGGAAAGAGAGAGCAGATGCATATCAACCCTACAGTTTGCCCGGTGTGTGTCCGACATCGTCGTCCGTAATCATAGTACTATCCTCACCCACCCACACTCACTCACGTCACATCTCTCCCTGGTGTGTGTCATGTGTGTGCGCTGAACGCCTGGTTGCCACCCTTGCTTTCCCATTCAAACCGCGCTTCGCCTCGCTTCGCTTCGCTGGACGTCGTCGTCGTCTCAGATAACGGAAGAAGAAGAAGAAGAAAAAAATAATACAGTGTGTGCAGTACATATCATGTGCGCCCCGTAACGTAACGCTTTCATTCATTCCACACGCGCGCGCATCTCCGCTTTCACTCACACCCATCAGAAATACATGTACCCGCCGCTCGTCGGCACGACGAACTCCACCCCCAGCCGGTCGT
Organism: Erythroxylum anguifugum; assembly: GCA_027478595.1. NCBI lineage: Eukaryota > Viridiplantae > Streptophyta > Magnoliopsida > Malpighiales > Erythroxylaceae > Erythroxylum > Erythroxylum anguifugum. Next base: position 10,016 of record JANIPN010833468.1, read on the forward strand.
GGTCCTCGTGCGCGCGCAGCTCGCGGAGGATGACCTCGCCCGCGCTGGGCGCATCCGAGAGGTGGTCCTTGATGTGGATGACGATCACCGTGAGGCCCTGGAGGGGTTTGGTGGTGGTGTCGCCGCCGCCGGCGCCCCAGGGTGACAGGGGCGGCGGGGCGGGGATGTCTTTGTTACGGCCGGAGTCGCGCCGGAGGAGGCGGCGTCGGCTGCCAGTGTCGTCTCCGTCATCCGCAACGGCGGCTTCCTCTCCTCGCCGATCGCGCGGCGCGGGACTCAGGCTGGCCGTCTCGCGCACGCCGCCGCCGCCGCCGCCACCACCACCACCACCACGCGTCGGACCGCGTCCGCGTCGTG
>JANIPN010833871.1:0-10365 GCA_027478595.1 Erythroxylum anguifugum
TTCTACAGTCTTCGACTCCGACTCATATTTATAGCCTTCGTCTTCAACCGCTTCTTGATAACTGCTTCTTGATCTTTAAAGAAACATTTATTCAGTTGAGTTCTGTAACTAACTCAAGCTGATTTAAAAACCGTCATGGTATCGGTCGTTCCGTCTGATTACTAGGTTTGCACCTTCCATCTGCTTTTGTTTTTATGCTTCCGTCTGCTTTTGGTTTTTGCGCTTCGTCTGCTTTTGGTTTCGCACTTTCTTCTGCTTTTCTTCCATCTGTCTTTTTATTTGCGCTTTTGTCTCACTTTTCATCTTCTGATTTCTGTTTGTGCTTCCGTATGTCTTTTTATCGTCTGATTATTGCTTTGTACTTCCATCTGATTTGTATTTGTTCCTTCCGTCTTACATCTTCCGTCTGATTACTAAGTTTGCGCCTTCCGTATGCTTTTTTTTACGCTTCCGTCTGTCTTTTTATTTGCGCTTTCGTCTCACTTTTCATCGTCTGATTTTCGTTTGTGTTTCTATCTGTCTTTTTACCGTCTGACTATTGCTTTGTACTTCTGTCTGATTGGTATTTGTTCCTTTTTTCTCATATGCTTCTGCTTCCGTCTTACTTTTTTCTTTCATTATTATTCGTTCTTCATCAAAATCATTTACGTAAAGTCATTTTGACTTAACAAATATCTCATCAAATTGTAACTTTTAGCATTGGTCTAAAAAGAATAACTTTCATAATTCAAGTAGTTAAGTCTAAAATTTTCCTAAACTAGTTAGCTCAAGCCAAAACATACCATCAATTGATTAGTTATGACATCATTCCATATCAATTAAATGATGGCAATAAACTTATTGAAAAAGATTAGACCCTAAATTAAATAATTGAGATAGCTAAAACTATTCAATTTATTTTTCTAAATAACTTATTTGCTACTTGTTCAAATCCTTTATGATAATTATAAATCATTGAATTCATGGATAGATATAGAATAATCAATATTAAATTATTTTTCAGATTAGTCAATGTTAATTATTTATGATATATAAGAACATAAAACAAGAAATAATTGAATTAAAACATGAACATAAGCTTCAAACAAATCCTCAAAAAGTTACAGTTAGGGTTAAATCCCCTTGAACAAATAAAAGAAAAGATGAAAGATTTGGAGAAAACTATAAAGAAATGAAAAGAGAACTACAAATATGGTGTTAGATGTGTTTTTGTCTTCTTTTCCTACTTAAAACCTAGCCTCATCCTATCTTACAAAGATTTCTAGCTAAAATAAATCTAAATCCCTACATAATAGGGATTGAAATAAGATTGCTAATTGAATTCCAACTTATGAAGTGAATATTCAGTTAGGCGTGATCTTGCCTTATCCATTGCAATAATCTGTCCACTTTTTCTAAAATTCATGATTTTGGCCAATAATACTCGAATTTGATGCAATCCTAATTTTCAACACCTAAAACAAAAAAAATAATTTTCCTATATAAGCACCAAAATATAGTCAAAACAAAAGAGATCATTCGAACTAAACATAAGAAAATAACCTTTTATCAAAAAATAGGGTTAATTTACCTATTTTATCTACTAGCCATTGTGTTAAGTCTAAGGAGGACAAATATGGTAAGTAAGTAGCTAAGTTCCTGATAATTAGATCCACAACTTTGGAAAAGTGGAAGTGTCAGTTCCAAGTACCATGTTTAATTAACTTATGGACTTTGGTCGTAGAAGCCGTTAAGGATCTTAAAGAGTGGTAGTTAGGGAGCTTGTATAGAGGCCTTAGTTTATACCATTAATCAAATCAGAAAAAGATATTAGGTCCACTACCTATTATGCAAGGCTTGCATCTATCTTCTATTATGAAGGATTATTAACGAGTCCAAGATATTTTAGAGGTTACTGGAATCATTTAAATGCTTTCTTACTTGATGTGATATATATGAATCCATTCCATATACTTTCTTTATCACTACAAAGAGTCCATAATTTCTAAGATAGCAAATTTCTGCTTACCCTTTTGTAAGAATTAATCCCCAAACCTCCATATTTTTTAGGCAGGGAAATTGAGGTTCATTTTACTTTAGGAAGTTTCCCTAGAATAGCTACAATGATCCCATACAAAATCTCTTAATTTCCTATCAATGGTTTTCAAAATTCCTTTTGGAAGGGCCAACTGGGAACACTAGTAAATAGACAGATTGGTGAGCACAGAAATAACCAATTGTACTCTACCTCTATAGCTTAGGTGTGTGTTGCACCAACTATTAATTATTTTATTGATTGCATTAAATGAAGGAGCACATCCCAATTAGGCTAGCTTCCTATTGGTTATTGGGACTCTTAGTTGTTTAAAGGGGAGTATAACTGAGTTGAAGTCCAAGGCATTCACCAAATTACTGATGATGGGATTGTTTAAGTGTGTGTGTTTAAGTATTTCTTAGATTCTTATCATGCATATAGACCTAGAATTATGTTATTATTAATATTGTTTGTTTATATTCTAAGTGTTTGTGTGGTTTAGAGCATGAGTTGGATCTTAATTTTTTGTTTCATGAGGTTTTTGATATGTTTGTGAGTGTTGGAAATTAGATAATTGAAGAACAAGGAAGATTTGAAAAAAATTAGGATACATTACCATGTCTATGGCTGTCTATGTCTCTTAGCCAGTGTAAAATCCTGAATATAGGAGATTTCTAATTTAAGCATGGTCTAATGCACCTCCGTGCATAAGACCTTGCATCTCCTTGACAGCAATTCTAGCAAATTTCAACTTTTCTAGCACGCGAGTTGTTTTAGTCTTTTGACATTTTTGGGTTATTTTTGGAACCAAATTAAGAGTGAAAACCCTAAAAAGAACCCTAGAAGTCTTAAGAACTATTTAAGAATGTGAAACACTCCAAAAAAGTTAGTATCCACACATCAAATTGAATCAAAGTGGAGAGATCAATAAGAACATCCAAAAAATTACAGCATGTTCCAGATCAGGGCGTTAAATAGTTTTTTCTCTTTTCCTTTTGTTTTCTTTCATAATACTTGATATGTAATCTAGTTTTCTTGATGTTTATCATGTTTATGGGTTTCTATATCCCTATTAGAAATTATTTTAGATTTATTTTGTGAATTTATTTCTTATTGATTTAATACATATTTTGGTGTTTAAGATAATTATGCATGCTTATACTTGATAATAAATCAATAGAGTAAGTCAAAAGTAATTAAATTAGATTATGCAATGAGAGTTGGCAATTTAATAGTCCTACAATTATCTAATTAACAATCATTTGAATAGAGATCTTGTTTGAGAACTTAATTTTATATTAGTTAGCTTAAGATCTAATTGAAACTGTTAGGGAAAGTTTTGTAAATCGAGAGGTTGCAATTATGGAATTTTCATATTCAATGAGGGTTAAATGATTAGATCTTGAGAGAGAGTAATCAATACCTTAAGAAATATAGGATCAAATACATAATTGAATTAGCAAGAGTTAGGGAACAAAATAGGGAAAGAATAGTTCCTAAATGTTCAATTTTGATCGATCTCAATTTTATTGGTTGCTTAACTATTTTATTGTTTACTTATTTCATTTATTTAGTTGTCTTACTTTCTGTTATTTATTTTTATTCAATTAAATTTAATAATACCTTAGATAAATTTAGGTGCAGATTGTCAGTTATTGCATAATCCTCGTAGGAATGATACTTTTCGATAATATAATATGCTATCTATTACTTGCAAGTATTGAGAGTTTTATTAGATATAAAACTTGCTCAATTAGTTTATGGTAGATCAAGTCCATATGAAGTATATAATGTGCTTCTATTTGGATTATATTTTAATCTTAAGTGTAATTTGAATGAGTCTAGAGTGTAAATTAAGAGGTTAATATAATTGGGGTTAGCACCAGATAGGACTAGCAAGTCATTGGAAAAGTTAGTTAGAAGATCTTCAATTTTATTGGAAGATCTATAATTTTAAGCATTTCCAGTGGTAAGTGAAGCCTACTTCTTTAAGTATGCTTATGGAGAGCATCTTTGGTAAACACTTCCATGCTAATTGCAAATAAATAAGAGGATAGAGGATCCCCTTGTCTCAAGCACTTAATAGCCTTAAAAGCTATAGATGGTTCCCCATTTATTAAAATGGAGTATGATATAGATGAGATGCATGTTTGATTCTAAAACACAAACTGATAAGGGAACCCTATATCCTATAAGGTGTCCAGGATGAAGCTCTAATTAAGTGAGTCAAATGCCTTAGAAAAGTCAATTGAGCAAGCACAACTTTTGCTCTATCTATCAGAGTTATAACCTCTAAAGAGTTCTCGAGTGATGAGGATATTATCGCTACGGCCCCAACATATATCATAGAAGCATTATAGTATGTCTAAGGTGAATTAAGAACTGACCATAAAGAATTAAGTGTATCTAAGCATAATACGAGACATAAAGGTAATTAATTTAAAAGATAGGGGTAAATTTGTAATTTCACAATTTAGGAATGGACATGAATAATTATATGTAAGTTATGGACTAGAATGAAATCAATTGATGACTTTATACGCCAATATGGGAATTAAAGGAAGAAGAAGCATCAAATGTGTAATTTTGCCAAAAATCAACATATGGACCAATGGGATTGAAACATATGTGTAAGAATATAAACTTCTTAAAGTAGGAAGAGGGACATGTATGAAGTGTTTTAATTCCAAAATTTTCTCTTCTCACCTCTTTTCTATTCCATCTCCTAAATTACATCATTTTGTGTAAGGAATCAAGTTAATCCCAAGTGAAAATCAAGGTAAAAGCTTGTGGTTTTTGTTCTCATATTCATCTTTATTGCTTTATTGATGAAGAGTTGGAATTATAAGGTTGGATATGGGATTGAGATATCTATTTTTGGTGTTCTCGTTGGTGAATCAAGCAAAGCCAAAGGGAATAGAAGGAAGAGTACTAAAAGAAGAGCTAATTGTCAAATTTCAAGGTTTGGGACTCCACTTAGTTAATTTCTATATTTGTGTATATTTGAAACTGTATAAAGATTGTTTGGTAATGGAATGGTTGTTAGAATAGGGATTTAATGTTACTTTGCATGAATTGGTTGAATATGACATGAGAGAGTCACGTTTAGTGAATTTCTATCATAGGTTTTAGGTACACTTGAACTAGTCCTATTGTTTTGGCCATAACTCAGGCTAAAGACCTCCAAACTGGGTGATAATTGGAAATGGAACTTAAGACATAGAAATAAAATTCTATTGAAGACACCCTGACCTAATTATAGCTATACAATATTTGAAATTGAGATCGAAAATGATGACCTGATTGCCCCTATATTGGAGTAGCTTCTGATGTTTGGCACTTATCTTATGATTAAGGATTCCAAATGGCCTGATCTTTGATGTTAAGGAAATTAGAGATATTAAAACAAATGTTTAAATGAACTTAAACCCTAATTTGAATGTTTTATATGTGAAAATTATGAAATAAGTTGAGACTGTCGTGTTATTTGCTTCTGGACTGATTTGTTTGCCTATTTTTAAACCCACCGTGTGCTTAGCCCATTTTGCACTATTTTGAGTGCTTTGTTTTTTTTTCAATGAACCATATCAGAACCTTTTAATGTTTATGATCATTTTGAAACACCTAGAAATAAATTAGATATGACTTACCATATTTGAATAGGGGTGATTAAACATTGAAATTTAAGATTTAACATAGTGCATGCTAAAGAAAATTTGCATGTACATAGATGATTTGTATGCATATTCATTGTTTATATATGTGTAGTATGTCTATACAAGTTCACATACTAATTTTATGAAGATAATTAAGTACAATTTAACATGTTTTATATTTAAATGTGGTATAGGAACTAAAATTATATGAATGTATCTTGAGAAACATAACTAAACAAAACTTATACAAAATAAATCATACGAGTACTTGTGACTTGAATATTATCCTAATGGTGATAAGTTATGAATTTCATGTATGAACTTAAAAATAGATTTTATGTTTTCAAATAAGTATCATGTAATTTGTCAATATATTAATTATGAAATTGGCAAATGATTAAAGAAAATGTTACAGTGCCTGCTTCATTGTCTTAAAGATGCATAGATATGCATGGCTATAGAACAATGCAATTGCTACAGTTGACAAGACTAGTGTCTTTATTTCAAGACCATAGCGTCTCTACAGTTCAATATCTTCAGGTATCTACAGTTTGATATCTTCAAGTATCTATAGTTCGATTCCTTCGGGTATCCACAAGTTGATATCTTCAAATGTCTATTGCTCTTGTTATCCACACCCATAAGAATGTGCAAGCCTAACACAAAAAGGAAATTAAATAGTTATAAATAAGAGATACAATATGACAACAAGAATAATTTGTATTGATGAGCTTTGCAAACCAATATTTGGTGAATTTAAAGCATATGGTTAAAGCATATTTGCATTATGTACTTTGCTTAATGATGCCATCATTGTTTACATGAGTTTATGATATTTATGACTGTGTATATGCTTAGCAAATGATTGCTTTGAGTGGACATCCAAACTAAGTGTTCCCAATTAAGCTTTCAAGTTTAGCACGGATGTTAATTCGTTTAGGTCTAATTAATATGAGTAAGGCACAAGGATCATCTACAGGGACCATGGCTAAATGTTATAAGTAAAAGTACCTTTGGATGTGTCGTTTGATTAAAGAATGGTTTTATATGTAATGAAGGAAATTGCAGTTTCTTAACAGTTTGTAATTAAGAATTTAAGTTGCGTGTAGTATCTCTTTTGGATTACCATATTTAAATAGAATTGTATGTCATAAATGTATGTACTAGAATTTTAGGTACTATGTTTGTGGGTGGTTGTAGGTTTCATACAGGGGTGTTACATTTTGTGGTATTAGAGCCACGGTTTACGCGATATGAATAGAGTGCATAGAGATTGCCCTATTATGATATATGGAAAACAGTTTGTTGATGTTCTAATAGAGCTACTCTTACATAAATTTGACTTTATTTTGGGCATGGATTGTTTGTCCAAACATCAAGATATAGTTGATTATGGGTTGACAGTTGTGTTTAAAAATTCTAATGGTTCAGATATAATGGTGCATGGTATTCTATCTAGTTCTTTGACTAATTAATATCAACCATGCAAGCAAGACGATTTCTTAGAAAAAGTTGTGAGTATTTGGCTTTCATACATGATTCAAAAAGGGAGGAGGTGAACTTACAAGACATATCAGTAGCAAGTGAGTTTCCTGACGTGTTTCCAGAAGGGTTACTAGGTTTGCCACTCGAGAGGGAAGTAGAATTGCCTATTGAAATTATTCCTGGTACTATTCCTATTTCTAAGGCACCTTATAAAATGGCTCATACAAAGTTAAAACACAGTTACAAGAACTTTGGATAAGGATTTTATCTGGCCTAGGGTATCACCATGGGGAGCGTCGGTCCTTTTTATCAAAAAAAGGGATGCCACCTTACAAATGTTTATATACTATAGACAATTGAACAAGGTATCTATAAAGAATAAGTATCCATTACCCACAATAAAAGATTTGTTTAATTAGTTGAAAGTTCCAATAGTATTCTCTAAGATCGATTTACAGTCAGCTTATTACCAGCTTCAGGTAAAAGATGCAGATGTTTCGAATACTCCATTCAGGACTCAATATTGCCACTATAAGTTATTAAGGGAGGAGAAACGTAAGGAACCAACATAGACCTTAGAAGGATTATAATATGTCTAGGGGGTATTAAGAAATGAACATAAAGAGTTAAGCGTATAGTAAGGGACATAATGGTAATTAATTTAAGAGATAGGGGTAAATAGGTAATTTCTTCATTTAGGTATAGACATGAATAATTGTATGTGAGTTATGGACTAGAATGAAATCAATTGATGAATTTTTATGCCAATGTGGGAATTAAAGGAAGAAAAAGGACCAAATGTGCAATTTTGCCAAAAATCAACATATGGACCAATGGGATTGTAACTCCAGAATTTTCTCTTCTCAACTCCTTTCCTTTCCATCTCCTTAATCACATCATTTTACATAACGAATCAAGCTTGTGGTTTGTGGTTCCTATGTGAAAATCAAGGTAAACGTTTGTGGTTTTTTTTTTCTCATCTTCATGTTTCTTGCTTTGCTCATGAAAAGCTGGAATTATAAGGTTGGATATGGGATTGAGATATTTTTTTTCAGTGTTCTCGTTGGTAAATTAAGCAAAGCCAAAGGGGAACAGAAGGAAGAGTACTAAAAGAAGATCTAATTGGCAAATTTCAAGGTTTAGGACTCCAGTTAGTTAACTTTTCTATTTGTGTATATTTAAAAGCGTAAAAAGATTGATTTAGGCATAAGATGGTTGCTAGAATAGTGATTTGGTGTTGCTTTGTATAAATTGGTTGAATATGACAAGAGAGAGTCACGTTTTGTGAAATTCTAACATAGGTTCTCAATTCACTCAGACCAGTCTTATTGTTTTGTCCATAAATTGACCTACAAACCTCCAAGATGGGTGATTACAATTGGAAATGGAACTTAATACATAGAACCAAAATTCTCTAGAATAGACCCAAACTTAATTTTGGTTGTAAGTTATTGGAAATTGAGATCGAAAATGACGACCTGATGTTGCCCCCGTACTGGAGCAGCTTATGATGTTTGGTACTTATATCATGACTTAGAAGTCCAATTAATGACATGGAAATTAAAGACCTATTAAAACAAATGTTTAAAAGACCTTAAAACCTAATTTGAATGTTTTATATATGAAAACTCCTAAACAAGTGGACACTTTCGTGTGATTTACTTCTGGACTTATTTGCTTGCCTATTTTTAGACCTACCATGTGTTTAGCCCATTTTGCATTATTTTGAGTGCTTTGCTTCCATGTTTCTTTCACTAAAGCATACCAGAGCCTTTTCTAATGTTTATGAAAATTTGAACACACCTAGAAATAAATGAAATATGACTTACCATATTTGAATGGGGGGATGATTAAACATTGAAATTTAAGATTGAACATAATGCATGCTAAAGAAAATGTACATGTACGTAGAGGATTTATAAAAGCATATTCATTACTTCTATGTGTGTAGTATGACTATACAAGTTCACATACTAATTTTGTGGAGATAATTAAGTACAACTTAACATGTTTTATATTAAATTAGGTATAGGAATTTATATACTAGAATTATATGAATGTACCTCGAGAAACTTAACTGAACAAAACATATACAATATAAATCATAACAGTACTTGTTATTTGAATACTATCCTAATTGTGTTAAGTTATGAATTTCATGCATGAACTTAAAAAAAAGATTTTATGTTTTCAAATGAATATCATGTAATTTGTCAACATATTAATTATGAAATTGGAAAATGATTAAAGAAAATGTTATAATGCATGCTTCATTGTCTTAGAGATGGACAAGTAGGCATGCCTATAAGGTTACAACGAAATTGCTACAGTTTGACACCACTGGTGTCTTCATTTCGAGACCATAGCATCATTATAGTTCAATACCTTCAGGTATCTAAAGTTTGAAGCCTTCAGGTATCCACAGTTCGATATCTTCAGATATCCACAGCTTTCGATATCCACAGCCTCAAGAATGTGCAAACCTAACATAGAAAGGAAATTAAATTGTTATAAATAAGATATATAATATGATAACATACTGACACGACCCACCTTTTTTGTCCGTGTTGGCACTAGGGAATGGGTAGGCTTAACGCCACCAAAACTCGTAATAAGCCCAACTTTTCCATGTTTTACTAAAAATCCGGCATGACTCATTCATGTCTAATTAAACCTTATACTTGCTTAATTGGTTGTAAGAAGTAAGGATCTAAATCTGCAATTCTCACATACATCATCTACTTATAAACAGCTAATCTATGATCATCTCAATTCATCAACCGACATCATTCTCAATAACATAGCGTGTTCATACATGTTTTATGTACATATGATTATGACAAACCTATGAAGCAACTATGAGAATCTGCAACTAACATCGTGCCAAAACATTACTTGTCTGATTATCCAAGCATGTCTCAAAGGCTTGGATTTCTTTCTCGTACGATCTGCTAATCTCCTGAAATGGTGATAGTGAGGTGTAAGTCTCCAATGTGACTCAGTGAGTTATAAACATACTACCATGCTTGTGAGGCTAGTTACTACAAGGCTAGCTTCACAAGAATGATCTATGACAGAAATATAGCATCTATGAATAAAAAGGTAGTAATCTCAATTGCGGCAATAACACGAATATCAATAATAAGCTCAAAACGAATTGTTCAAAGAAAACATAAATCTGGTTTCCAAATTCTTGGTTCTTTCAAAATT